>SJYC01054812.1:0-29470 GCA_006408675.1 Madoqua kirkii | reverse complement strand
TTTTTTTTTTCTTTTAATAGCAAATGTCCTGGGTGTGCTTGAAGGCAGAGTGAGGAGATGGATGGATGGAGAGGAAATGAAATAGAAGGTAAGTGAAAATTACAGGATTTAGGGCAGAAGTGGAAAGGCTGGTGTCTGAAAAGACAAATGTCCTTTCTATGAGGTGTCTAAACAGAGCCACTGAATCACAATTTTTGGACAATAGGTCATTCTTTTGTTTGTATTTGTATCAATAGCAGTGATTGGGGAAATGTATGAGCTCAGTGTTTTACCTGGTGAAGGTACAAGATGAAGGCACGGATATTTACTTTAAGGTAAACGTTGGATGGTTGAGATGTATGAGTGCGTAACCCCTTCTCTAGCTGCTGAAGTGAAAGTGAGTTAGTCGCTCAGTAGTGTCTGATACTTTGTGACGCCATGGGCTGTAGCCCACCAGGCTCCACTGTCCTTGGAATTCTCTGGCAGGAATACTGGAGTGGGTAGCCCTGCCCTTCTGCAGGAGTCTTCCAACACAGGGATCGAACTTGGGTCTTCTGCAGTGCAGACAGATTCTTTACTGTTTGAGGCACCTGGAAAGCCCTAGCCACTTCTTTTTTCATTATAGACCCACTGCTTCATGGCCAACCAGATGGCCAACCAGATGGGTGTGTAATCAAAGCAGGAGGGATTGGAATGGAGACAGAAATAAGCGTTTGTCATTCTTAAGGAGTTACATGTTTCTCTCGTATGTCTATAACCTCAGTGATGAACCTGATGTGATGCTATAACCTACTAAATTGATTTGTTTGTTAGGAATATATGGACAATATTTTTTTAAGTATAAAATATTGTTCAAAGATAAGGTAAGTAACAAATACAGGTGGGGACAAATTTGTTTATTTTTTTTAGTATCTTTTTTTTTTCAATACGTTGCACTGATGGCGAAGTTTGAAATTAGGCTGTAGCCTATTCAGTCAGTGTTAGATAAATATTTTAATATTTAGTATAAATGTGGGCACTTTACTGCATTCACTCTGAAGCTGGGCAAGTAAAAAATATAATTTAATTTTGTTGTACAACAAGACTCATTTTGTCTTCATTTATGTTAATCTAAGCATAATGTTAGATCCATATTTAGTGAAAGAAAGACCATTGATATCCAGAGGCATTCTGGAAAGTTGCTATAACTTTCATTTTCTCCTGTCCCCAGTTTTGGAGACCCATCTAAATGTAAAGTTTCCAAAACTGTTAAATAGTGCAATTCTAGTATGGTGCCATGAGGATCAGTTTTAGTCATGCACTTTGAAATTTGAGGAGGAGCAAAGAACAAGGATTCTGGATTGAACAACCATAGAACAAATAAAAACTTATTTGAGATAGTAATTAGCCTGGAATTTATTCTTTTTATTTCAAATTCACAGTAGTCTAGAAAACCTGACTCACTCTGGAAGAACATAGAAGACGCTATGTTGAGAAGGGAATATTAAAGAGAAGCCAGCAAAAGAGCATCCTGGTTGAAAATATGCTGCCTATACTTCTAATGTACGTCTATTATCTATGTCTGTATCTCTCTTCTGCTATGTGTGTGCATGCAAAAATGTGTGAAGTATTAAATAAAACAATTAGAGCAATATCACTTTTCTTAATAGGATCAGTATTCAGCTTAGAACACTTGGTACAGTGGAAAGTCATAATGAATTTAAATCAGTGTATCAGATCTGCTAAAATAACTTTAACAGTCCAGCTGAGAGTAGCATATATTTTCCAAAAACATATAAAACTTTGAGACAAATAAAACAGGACCTGAATCATAACAAACAATCTCCCAGCCATTTGTTTATTAAATACATCACCATTACTCTAGGGAAATATTTCTCAAATTTCATTTATTCAGTCAAACATCACCTTTATAATTCTTGATAGGACAACTGGCCAGGCCAGAAGTATTTTCTTTACAATATTTTAATTTCTATTGATTTTAATTTGAATTAGATTTTATGATAGTAGTTTGTTCTTATATGATGGATTTCTTTGAAACTTTGAGTTTGATATTATAGTTTTATTGCTTCTAATTCACATAAAATAAATTTATAACTAATAAGCAGCATTCACCTGTTTATCTCATTGCACTGAATTGAGCTCTATAATTTTTACCACTTATATTAACTCTGGCAAAGTGAGAAGGGTCAGTAATTACAAAAACCATTACTGTGGAGGTTGCGAACATAATTAGAAAAAGAAACTGTTAGCAATATATGTATAAAGTAAAAAGTAAAAATATAAAGAAGTGCCACCAAAGTACTCCTTGAAGGGGAAAAAAATAACTTGCAGTGACTTTAGGGGAAATAGTGAAGTTCTCAGGGTCTGAGCAACAATTTGTTTCTCAAAGAGGGGGATGAAAAAGAGGAGAAAGAAAGATGGATTGCAGCAGGACAGACAGTATGCCTCAAGGAATGGGTTTAGGTAAAGCTGACATGGAATCTGTTATCATGCAGAAATATCTTATACCCCAGAGAACATAGTAGCTGGGTAATATTTTGACATAGGATTGCCTAAAGCTCTGCGGAAAAACAATAACTTCTCCTAGTCCCATGTAAACCATTTCTCACCTTCCACCTTCCCCAGTTTTCACCAGTTACTATACTGACTGCTAATTGGTGTGAGTGGGAATTTTATATAAATTAAACAGACTTGCATAGAAGCATGGTCCAAAAGGCAAGTGTGACTGAGCATTTACTTCCTCTCTGGGCTCAGACTGTAGAGTCTGCCTGTTATGCAGAAGCCTTTGATCCCGGGTCCAGAAGGTTACCTGGAGAAGGGAATGGCAGCCCACTCCAGTATTCTTGCCTGGAGAATTCCCTGGACAGAAGAGCCTGGTGGGCTACAGTCCATGGGGTCACAAAGAGTCGGATATGACTGGGTGACTAACATTTAACTTACTTTTATTGGTTATTTCAGAAAATTCCAGAAGCGCTTTTGGACTCTCTCAATGTGGAATACAGGGATATAAGATGGCTTTGACTTGTGTCAACTATAATGCCGTATGAGTTAAAGCTTCCATTATATACTGTGTGGATTCAGTTCTCATGTTTTGCTTATGTTAGTTTTCATAATGTTCACAGCAAAGGCAATGGAATCAGTTGGGGCTCATAATTGCCGTCACAGCCTAGACTTCAGAACACTTTTGAAGAAGCTGTTTACATGCGGGCTCATCACAGCCCACATGAACTGCCTCCTTTCTACTCTAAGGAGTCCCAATTGTCTTCGGTTGGGTTTTCCTATAAGCAGACTCTGAGACAAATCTTCAAGGACAAATAGTTTATTTGCAATGTGCATGTGTGTGTGTGACGTATGTGACCACTGTGAACTCACAGACTGCAGTCTGCCAGGCTCCTCGTCCATGGGATTCTCCAGGCAAGAATACTGGAGTGGGTTGCCATTTCCTTTCCATCCAACTCTCCCAAATTGCAGGCAGGTTTGTTACTGTGAACCACCGGCAGGAGACATCAAAAACAAAGTAAGGATTTAACTTAATCCAGATCTGAGAAATGCACTCAGAATGATCCCACCCAACAGCAAGTGAACTGGAAGGTTTATACCTAACTCTCAAGAGTTGTTTCTTGAAGAATGGGGAGTAGGGCTGCCATGGATTTCCCCATCCACCTTGCTTCATGTGGGCCAACTGGCCAGATCACAGCCCTCTCAGGCACACACACTCATAGGTGGCAGGCTAGCAACTGGAAGCTGGCAGGAGCACACCAAACAAGTAAGTTTCACGGATGTAGCAAAGGAACTGATAGCATCTGCCATAGTAATTAAACAGGCAGGATTTTCCCTCTCAGTCTGCTGGAGGGCTGTAGCTGATTTTCTTAATTGACTACACCAAAGCCTTTGACTGTGTGGATCAAAACAAACCATGGAAAATTCTTAAAGAGATGGGAATATCAGATTACCTTACGTGCCTCCTGAGAAATCTATTTGCAGGTCAAGAAGCAACAGTTAGAAACAGACATGGAACGACTGGTTCCATACTGGGAAAGGAGTATGTCAAAGCTGTATATCGTCACCCTCCTTATTTAACTTATATGCAGAGAACATCATTCACAGTCCCAGGCTCTATGTAGCACAAGCTGGAATCAAGACTGACAGGAGAAATATCAGTAACCTCAGATATGTGGTGGCCATCACCCTTATGGCAGAAAGCAAAGAGGAACTAAAGAGCCTCTTGATGAAAGTGGAAGAGGAGAGTGAAAAAGTTGGCTTATAGCTCAACATTCAGAAAACTAAGATCATGGCATCCAGTCCCATCACTTCAAGACAAATAGATGAGGAACCAATGAAAATAGTGAAAGACTATTGGGCTCCCAGATCACCACAGATGATGATTGAAGCCATGAAATAAAAGATGCTTGCTTCTGGGAAGAAAAGCTATGACCAACCTAGACAGTATTAAAAAGCATAGAAATTACTTTGCCAACAAATGTCTGTCTAGTCAAAGCTATGGTTTTTCCAGTAGTCATGTATGGATGTAAGAGTTAGACGTAAAGATATCTGAGCACCAAAGAATTGATGCTTTTGAACTGTGCTGCCGAGAGTCCCTTGGATTGTGAGGAGATCAAACCAGTCAATCCTAAAGGAAATTAGTCATGAGTATTCATTGAGAGAACTGATGGTGAAGCTGAAGCTCCAATACTTTCACCACCTCATGCAAAGAACTGACTCCTTAGAAAAGACCCTGATGCTGGGAAAGATTGAAGGCAGGATGAGAAGGTGATGACAGAGGATGAGATGGTTGGATGGCATCACTGGCTCAGTGGACATGATTTTGAGTTAACCTCTGGGAGTTGTTGATGGACAGGGAAGCCTGGTGTGCTGCAGTCCTTGAGGTCACAAAGAGTCAGCCATGACTCAGTGATTGAACTGAACTGATACTCAATCTGCCATAAGGCTAAGAAGGAAAGAGATCAGAAAGCCCACACACTTCTTTCCTAAGGCTATATACTATGCCATGGTGTTGCAAAGTTGTTTTTTGTTTTGTGTCGCTTTTATTTTGATTGGAGTAGGAAATGGAAACCTGCTTCAATATTCTTGCCTGGAAAATTCCACGGACTGAGGATCCTGGTTGGCTACCATCCATAGGTTTCAAATAGACTGAGGGACAGGGCACACACATGCACATATTTGCTTAACAGTGTTGTGTTATTTTCTACTGTATAGCAAAGTGAATCAGCCGTATATTTACATATATCTCCTCTTTTTTGGATGGTACAGGTGAATCTGTTTGCAAAGTTTTTTTGATATCATTATAGCACACGCGTGCATACCCACAGAGGTCCAGTAGTCTTGGTTTTTAGATTTTCTTTAATAATGATCATAATGATGTCTTGCTGGAAACTAATTGTCTACCAACGGCACCAGCTGCTTTAAAATTTTATACGAGGTGACTTATTTAATCTTTATGTCACTTTAGCTGTGTAATGTTACTAATACTGTTTTGGGTAGTGGACTAATTATTCCAGGATAGGCAGCAGCAAAACCTGGGCCATTGTCCTTTCCATGTTAACACACCTCTGCCTTTTAAAAGATTGTGATGCACATCCCTATGTAAGTTAAGGACCAAGGACAATTTGTGATTCAAGGATATGATTTAAGTAAGATAGGATAAAAAATGGAAAGTGACAAAGTGATTGTCTTGGTCTGTTCAGGCTGCTATGACAACATACCGTAAAAGTTTAAACAAGAGACCTTTATTTTCTCTCAGCTCTGGAGACTGGAAGTCCAAGATCAGGGTGCTAGCGTGGGTTGGGTTCTGATGAAGACCATCCTGGCATGCAGTAGACCAACTTCTAACGTGTCCTCACATGGCGTTTCCTGGGTGCTTGTGCACATGGGGAGGGAACTCTGGGGCCCTCCCTGTTCTTGTAAAGGCACTGACTGCATCACAGGGCTTCCTCTCTAAGCCTTCTTTACCTTAGTCACTCAATCATGTTCATCTTTGTGACCTCATGGACTATAGCCCACCAGGCTCCTCTGTCCATGGAACTCTCCAGGCAAGAATACTGAAGTGGGTAGCCCTTCTCTTCTCCAGGGAATCTTCCTGACCCAGTGATCGAACCCAGGTCTCTCGCATTGCAGGCAGACTCTTTAATGTCCGAGCCTTACTTTATTTCCTCTCAAAGTCTCACCTCCCAATACCACCACCATGGGGGTTAGGGTGTCAGCACATGAATTTTGGAAGGACACAAACATTCAGTCCCTTATAACAATATATGGAGAAGGAAATGGCAACCCACCAGTATTCTTTCCTGGAAAATCCCATGGACAGAGGAGCCTGGTGGGCTACAGTTCATGGGGTCGCTCGCAAAGAGTCGGACATGACTGAGCAACTTCACCCATCTAACAATATAAGGAACAATTTCCAAAAGTGTATTGTCAAGATAGGTCTTATATTGAAGAGGAGAGACTGTAGAAGTTAAATTTGGAACTGTGAGATTAAAAAATGTTACTTTGGTTCATTTATACTCGAAAAATTTAATTTGTTTTCCAGAAGGCTATTTTAGATTTTTCACTTGTTAAATCATATTGTGAACAGCGAAGAAGAAGGTGGGGCTTCTCTGGTGGTTCGGACAGTAAAGAATCTGCCTTCAGTGCAAGAGACCTGAGTTCAATCCCTGGGTCAGGAAGATCCCTTCAAGAACGGAATGGCCAAGAAGAAGATAGAGTATATATTTTCCCCAGGATTGTTTAAAGTAGACTCCTACTTTTCATGGAACACAGTCTGAGTAGAGAGAGCAGATTCTGAAACATATTTATACTTGCAATCTCTCCCACAGATAAATATCATTCAAGTGAATTTATTAATGAAGATGCCATTTTAAAGTTCTTAAGCAGTGATAGGTTAAGCATTAGAAGCATTTATGTTTTGTTTTTCAGAGATTAGGTCAGATGTACACATTGCAAAACATAATTGTAAATGTCAGATATGGGTTCATATGAGGTTCTACTTAGTGATTAAGGTCACACACTGCCCCCTATCATTTTAGCGCTTGCAATTATTCATAATTTCAGACTTGTCTCAGCCAGATCAACTAAATTTCCCTTGAAAAATGAAGAAGGAAGCCAGCCTCACTCAGTCACAGTCCAGAAGGAATTCCCTGATTTCAAGGACTCATATGACATGATTTCCTTTTAGTTCCGCACTGTATTTATCTCTTGGTAAATCACCTTCTCTGATTCTTTATTTTAAAATTCAAATGAATAAAGTTCCACAGTGAATTTTTTTCCAGTTTCCTCAAAATTTTCTTCAATGACAGAGATGTCTTCAAAATCACAATAAAATATATTTGAGACCTTTCTTCTCTCTCATAAAGTGACACTGTGAAGTTTCACATAATTTCTAGTCTGCATCTCATAAAATACTGGCAAAATTTATTCAATTCAAATTAAATAGATGTAGCACAGCGTAATCTTTCTCTATTAAATATGTCACTTTTTGCAATTGTTTCTTAATATCCCTCACAGCTTCAATCTAAGATTAGCACTTTTTTGCTGCCAGAGTTTCACTAACCTACTGAATTATTCACTGAAGCATAACCTTCAGATATCAGGTTAGAAAGACCTTGATTATGGCAGGAAGTGAACTGTATAAACCATTTTTCTTTAAAAGAAAATTTCTCAGTATAGCCAAGTCTGAAATGAGATAAGTATTAAATGTGTGTAAAAATTAAGTTCATAATTGATAGGAATTTAGCCAACTGTGACATTCCTGCATTTTGTTTATTATAATGTATAATACCATCCTCAGCCCTGCAAAACGGCATAAAAACATGTGCATTGCCATAGGGTTTATTTCACCTAAGAAGACACCAGCCTGGCTTCAGATTTCAGGAATACAATTGTTATATGTTAAACCACATAATGTTTTTCACACAGTCTCTGAATATTCAGATTAATTTTTTTTTAACTGTGCTTTTTTCCTATGCTTCATTCACTGTTCTTTCCTGCACCGTAGCTTTGTTTTGGTGTCCTATCGCACTAGAGTTCATGGTGAAGTCAGCAATTCACCATGAGCCTCCCTGCAGCAAATTCTATTAGTGGCATCCATTGCTTTATCTCAATTTAGTGCTGAAAGGTCATTAGAATACTGAGGAGGAGGCAACAGTCTTGGAACACCTTTGCTGGTGTTGAAATCAGAAAAGTCAGCACTCACAGATCAGACACTCATGACCAATCCACTGGGTACCCAACAGCTGAGGTGCAAACGTGATACACAGCAGCGAGATTCTGCTAGAGAAGAAAAGGCACCGAGACATTTACTGGTCTACATTTAGCTACATTTTTATCCCTCAGCCATTGGGAGAGATTTTTCCCCCCCCACAATATATTTGACCTAAGACAGCGTTCAAATGACTTTCCAAAGACTCAGGTGGAGCATATATATTTTAAATATCAGTTCACTTATTAATATTAGACTTCTCTCACCATTACCAGTGTTGTAAAAGTCAACACAACTTAAGAATGTCAATAGTAAGAGATGATGCATTATTAAAGAGTGTGCTTTGATCAGTTTTCTACATAGATTTGCTGTTCAGATGGAGGCAATAAACTAAGACACATTTTTCACCATGAATCATTGTAAGTAATATAGACAGCATTAACCATTTTCTTTTAATGTTGCCCACCCTATGCCTGGCAAAAGTACCAATCTCATTCTCTTCTAAAATTTTAATCTGGTTGAATGATTACTTGAAAGGCTTTTTATAAGCACTTAGGGAAGTGCCAAGTAAGCATGTGAAATCACAGGTTACTCAGCACAAAAATAGTGCCTGGGGCGGGGAGAAACACATAAGAAATGCACTGGTAAAGAGAAAATTGTAAAAGCACCTTTTCCTTAAGAAACAAAGGAAAGTATTAGAACAAATGTTACAACAATTTGCATTTTGTGCAGGTGAAAAATTCAGTTATTATAGGTACATATTAATGATTTTACTGAGGGAAGCAGAATTTGAGTTTTTCTGGGCTTCTCTGCTTACTCAGACAGTAAAGAATCTGCCTGCAATGCAGGAGATTCAGGTTGGATCCCTGGGTTGGGAAGATCCCCTGGAGAAAGGAATGGATACCCACTCCAGTGTTCTTGCCTGGAAGATTCCATGGACAGAGGGGCCTGGCAGTCTACACTCCGTAAGTTTCCAAAGAGCCAGACATGACTGAGACACAAACATTTTCATAAGGAGTTACACATGGCTTAATAGTGTACTAATGTATTTTTTACTCTTTTTTCTTCATTCTATGAAGTTTCATTGTATAAGTACTTGAGTTGTTGAATAGCAGTGAAAAGTAGAAAAAAATGTCCCTTTTTTGTCATTTGTGTGTCATACCTTGCTAATTTTATATATATATATATTTTTTACATTTGGCACTTACATCTTTTCTGGGTGGAGTATGAATTTAGAAAATAATAATATCAGCATATGAATGTGAAAGACATCATATGAATTAGAAAGGCAGAGTTTCATACCCTGTAATAAAGAATAGAAATGGGTCATTTTCCAAGAAAATTCCTTACAAATCCTCTTCCAATTGATTAAAAATGTAGTATAGAGTTAAATTACAAAAAAATTTTCTAGCTGATAATTTTCAGTGGTGAGAAGGAGGCGATATAAAATTCGTCTCATTTATAATGACCCAGCCCCTAAATAAATGTCGAAATTTCAGCCCTCGGGGAATTCAGTTTTATGGAGGAGGTCTCAGTCTAGTCAAAGAGGCTGCTAGGTACACTCAGTCTAGCACAGAGAACAAATGGAGCCAAGCCTCCTCTTCTTATTTTCGTGTCCCAGGTGTTTTCAGTCGTTCTTCTTCTTGCTGATCTTAGATGTGACGCCGGAATCTTTCTCAACACAGTGTACATCATCATTTGTGTTGAAACCACTTCACTATTTCTGATTTAGTGGATGGCATTTATTCTATGATATTTCTACTGTGTCTGAGGTTATGTATTCAGGATTTACATGGATGTGAAACACAGAATGCATATGTTAATATATCAGGAAAATACCTTAGTAAATTGTTTTGAAGACAAAGACAATCGGTGGTACTAATTATATGAAAGTCAGGGAATATCCCTGTGAATCAGAATTCAGAAGACAGTTTAAGGTCATTCCTCCTAGAGGTCTTCTATGGATTAAAATAGGACATGATTTGTATGATACTCCAGGTTGTAGCTGTCATGAGCTCCAAAACTGCTCTGTACAGAAGTCATCATATTTCACTGTAATTTTTAATAGAATGCCTGCTTCCATATGATATTGTCTGTTGTCTGAGGGCATAGAAAATATCTATCTTGGCCACTGCTTTGTATCTAGTATGTCATAAAGGGATCTCTAGTATATGTAAATGTTCAATAAATATTTAATAAATTAATTGGATGACCATCTGAAAGTGCTTGATATGTGAAAGTTCAGAAAAAATTAAACAAAAATATAAATGCAAGATAAAACCATACTCATCAGCCTAAACGCAGGTATTATCTTAGTTTTTCAGAAGTTTTACTGGTAACAGATGTAAACTTTGGTGTACCCAAAACCCAATTCTTGAGTCAGGAGGAGGGATAAGTGGGATACTGGGGTTGACATATATACTCAACTATGTATAAGATAGATGGCCAAAAAGGACCTACCTTATAGCTCAGGGAACTGTGCTCAGTACTTTGTAATGACCTATATGGGAAAACAATCAAAAAGACTGGATATATGTATGTGTAGAGGAGCCTGGTGGGCTGCCGTCTATGGGGTCGCACAGAGTCGAATACGACTGAAGCAGCAGTAGCAGCACCAGCAGAGCTTCCCAGTTGGCACAGTGGTAAAGAATCCGCCTGCCAATGCAGGAGATGCAAGAGATGCAGTCTCGGTCTCTGGGTCATGAAGATCCCTGGGAGCAGGAAATGGCAACCTGCTCCAGTGTTCTTGCCTGGAGAATTCCATGGACAGAGGAAGCTGATGGGCTACAGTTCATGGGATCACAGAGTCAGACACAACTACACTGGTGTGCTTGCACGCATGCGTGCACACGCACACACACATCCATATATAACTGATTCACTTGGCTATACACCTGAAACTAACACAGCATTGTAAATCAACTATACTGTAACAAAAATTAAAATAAAAAAAAAACATCCAGTGTTTAACCAGCTTAATTCATGCTGAAGAAAAAAAAAAAGTGAACATAAACTGCTGGGGAACGAAATGTATCACTGGGAAATGAAAAAGGAACTTGGTAGATCTAATAGAAAGTTAATAATTAGGTAAAGCAGGCATGTGTTTGGACCAAAGAAGCTTTTGAGAAGGGACAGTGAATACAAGGATCCTCAGTTATGCATCCAGCTGAGAGCTGTTAAATCCTAGAGCTGAGACTTCATGTAAGGAATCATCTCCCTCTTTATTCTTTCACTTTCCATCTTCTCTCTTTGTCTTCACTCCTCTTCAGATTTATAGTAGCAGCTGCATTTTGCACAATGATCCAGTGTAAGCAATACTTATTCTGTGACCCTAAGATAGCTCATGAGTAATCAAACCAATGCATGTTGATTCTGTTCATCTACTTTCACTGTATATACGCATGAGATTGGTAGTTACATCCAGGAATTTACCAAAACAAATTAAGTGACTAATTTTTCCTTCCAAAACAATTCTTTCTCACTAAGCTAGTTCATGAGGTTGCTGATTAGGACCATGATACAGGCCTTTTTAAACTATCTTACTCTAGTTTGCCTGGACACCATGTTCACAGTACTAAATAGAAGTCTGCAGCTGGCATTTTGGAATTCAACAGAGCTTTTTCAAGAGCTAAATATCATTGTTTCATGGAGACATCTTTTGCTTCCATCCCTAAAGCCTCTTTTGTTACTGTTAAAAACTATATCTGTGCTACCTGGTGAGCAATGGTGGTGGTTTGCCTGTGAAAATAGGCCATGAAGATGGTAAATGGAACTTCTGTTGCTGGTCATTTCAGAGCACTTGCTTCAAAACACACACAGGAAATTTGAGTGATGTCCCCAAGCCATAGAACAAACTAGGTCAGATCACTCTTGGAACAATTACTCATTTCTGTGGCCTCCTTATCACTTCCTTGACTAGCCAAGTGAATATTTCACTAGTGGGCTATTCATGGAAATCCAATCAAGATTTGTGGCAGGGTGATAATTTATTTCAAATTTATGATTGTATTCCCGTATATATTAAAGGAAGTAGTTTGAGCTTACTTTCTCTAGTAGAGTCATATAATGAGGATTCTCTGAGTTAGCTATTTCATAATTAAATCAGGGTTTCAGATAGAATAAGCAACTATATAAGCTGTGTGATTTATAGATATTTTTCAAAGTGCCCTCTTCCTGATTTTATTTCTCCCGATGGCTTATCACTATACCCGAACATTTCACTAGAATCACTCCTTAAGGATCCCCTCAAGACAAAGCTCTTAGAAACTTTGAGTCATCCACTTTGAGGAGGAATAAGAGAAGGAGGAATTAGGTCAGAACTACCAAACACTGGAATATTCCAGGATTTTATTCTCATTCTCTTCTCTGCCTAGCCTCTCTTCCAAAGTGATCTGAGCCAATACAATGCCTTCAATATTTGCTTAAAATATTTCCAAATTTTTTCTCAGCTTTTTTACACTGTGCCCCAGTATTTTATATCTAATTTCCTTTAAACACGTCTCCTTGGACATGTAATTGGCATCAAAAATCCCACCTGGAAGAAAATCCTCCTCCCAGCCTCCTCATTTTAGCAAAAATCATTGCTACATATCCCACTGCACAAGTCTAGTTTCTAGGAGCTATTATTGGTTTCTTCATTTCTTTACTTTGCTAATCTAATTTATTAGTGAGTCTAGTCAGTTCTACATCAAAATATGTCTGTTTTCTTCACTATGCCTAGAATTACCTTATGAAAATGTAAACACCATTATAATACTTTCCTACTTAAATTTCCCCAATATTTTCTCATAAATTTAGAATAAAATTTTAAATCCTTCCTGTGGATTGAATATGCTTTATATCACTCTTGACCCATATAATATCACTCTCTCCAGGTTTACTGTGATATTCTCTTGGATTTCTTTCTTTTCCTTATACATTAAGAATATATAAACCCAAGTTCTTTTCTCTGAGATATTTGGCATAGCTCCTTTATTTCATTAATGATTAAATGGTCCCCCAGTCACCTGTATATCACAATATTAGTATCAACTTTAACAGTAATTATTAACCTCTGAATTACCTAATTTGTTCATTTACTTAATTTTGGTCTGACCCCTTTATCTAGGAACAGGGATCTTATCTGTCTTATTTACTATTCCCAAGGCATATCTAAAATAATGATTATAATACTGTAGTAACTCCACACATTCTTTGAAGGAATGTAGAATGGATAAGAAATAAGATTCTAGACTCCTAATGTATGGTCTGTGCATTCTTTCTACTTAATTGGCATATCTGTAATGAATATCAATGCATAGATTAGTTTAAAATGTAGCTTAATATATAAACTAGTCTCTACTTTAGGAAAAATTTATCTCTGAGTTTCAATAGGTTAATTGGTTAACAGGTTAAAGAGTCATGTCCGAGTCTTTGTGCCCCCGTGGACTGTAGCCCACCAGGCTCCTCTGTCCATGGAGTTCTCCAGGCAAGAATACTGGGGTGGGTTGCCATTTCTTTCTCCAGGGGATTTTCCTGACTCAGGGATTGAACCCAGGTCTCCCGCATTGCAGGCAGATGCTTTAACCTCTGAGCCACCAGGAAAGCCCTCAATAGGTTAATACCCAGCTTTTACTAATTTTTCATAGGAAGTCTAATGCCAGTCACTGGCGATGCTTTTCCATCGGGTGACTCCAGGATCCAGGTTCCCTACAGTTTTTGATGTCAGTCACCCTTTCCCCAGGGAGGTACCATACTATCTTTCATATATTTGGCTTCTAAGTGCAGCAAGTCACCTCTGATAAATCAGTATTGACTAGAACTCTATTCATGGTGGTGGTGTTTAGTTGCTAAGTTGTGTCAGCTCTTTGCTAACCCCATGGACTGTAGCCCAACAGGAGCCCATCAGGCTCCTCTGTCCATGGGATTTCCCAGGGAGAAATACTGGAGTGGGTTGCCGTTTCCTTCTCCAGGGGGATCTTCCTGGCCTAGGGCTTGAACCTGCATCTTCTGCATTGCAGGTAGTCTCATGCATTGCAGGCAGATTCTTTACTAACTAAACCACCAGAGAAGCCCTTGGCCTAGTATAGTTGCAAGGGAAGCTGAATTATTTAGGGGAGGACAGAGTTTATGGATAAGAAGCAGTGCTGCCTCTAACGCTAGTTATATTAGATAAGCTGAAGAAATAAGATCTGGGGGGTGTAGGAGAAAAAGGTCAGGTGATTAAAAATTCAAAAAGAAGTGACTTCCATAGAGGTCCACTGGTTAAGACTTTCTCTTCCAACGCAGGGGGTGTGGGTCAGATCCTTTGTCAGGGAGTTAAGATCCCACATGCCTCATGGCCAAAAAAACAAAACATAAAACCGAAGCAATATTGTAACAAGTTCAATAAAGACTTTAAAAAATGGTCCACATCAAAAAATTGTTGAAAAATATTTTTAAAAATAAAAATTTAAAAAGAAAATGGAGAATGAGAGAGAGAAGAAAACAACCGAAATACACTAATGTTATTTTCTGGGCCCTATGCTCCTCTAATGGAAGGCCAGTAACAGTCTCCACACTGGTGAATGTACTTTCCCATTTGGTTTGCAGCTGTAGCTAATGTCATTTCCTGTGCCTAGTATTGTTTGAGGTTTGCCTCTTAAACTCATGTTCTTCTTGATTCTTTTGCTCTAAAGTATCTTCCCACCGTCAGATGTCTCCACCCCAGGCCGGCCTTTGTATTCCACTTCACAGCTAATCATCTTAGATTAATACAAGGAGCACTTTTGCCTAATGGAGTTTCATCCAGAAAGAGAGAGAAAGGGAACCAGGAATAAAGCTCCTGCTAAGTGAATATGTCGACTCATTTTCCCTGTGTTTTACATGCTCTCTGGTATAAAAGAATCACGGAAGTCAATGGATTAAATGTAAATGTGAAGTAAGGAAATATGTGATAAAAGGGAGGCGGATAAAAACATACTTGAGCCCAATGGGTGGACCATGTGGTGAGCTGATATAATACTTTAATTCTGGCATCCCTGTGGCTAGCCCAGGTTGACAACATTTCAAAGATGACAATTATTTGGAGTAAATCCAAGATTATACTTTAAATAAAAATGTTCATAAATCACAGCTCTTCTACTCCAAATAGGACAAGCACATAAGCAATTACTTATAGAAGCAGTATTATCTTGCAATTCAAGCTGTTTCTTAAGTTGATTTGACTAAAAGCTTATTTTTTTCCCCAAAGTGAAAAATGAAAACATTCAACTTGTTTGGTTTTGTCCTATATATGAAGTTCAACTAAATGAATCATGTATTCTCTCAAAAAGTTCTATACATCAAAAATGGAGTTTCAAAATAAAAAGAAAAAAAGAAAGCCAAAATGTCTAGAGTGAAAAGAACTGGGGTAACTGCTGCAAAGATAAAGTGTGGATCCAGGCCATGGCAATGATAACATTAATTGCTGCAAGTGACTCTGGACTTAAGAAAAAAAAAATTATGTCCGATGGTTTCCAAATTATGTCCGATAGAACCCACAAAAACGCCCAGCTTTTCTGCCTGCTTTGTGGCGCTTCAGAGTGAGAAAACTCTGACTTTCAGCCCAGGATCTGAACACAAACATACAAAGTTTGAAACTACACATGTCAGTTTCATCATTTGTGCAATGAAGGTTTAAACTTCACAGGGTCGATTTAAATAGAATAAGGCACCATACCAGGCACATATTACATGGAGCTTTGGTGCTTGTAAGGGTACTATAAATAAGAATATGCAGTATGTATAAATGTGATCTTATACACGTGAATGTATTATTAGGTAACGATTCTGTTATAACTCTTACTAACATAAGTAAATATTTTGTAAAGTACTCTTGCTTGGAAAATCCCATGGACAGAGGAGCCTGGTGGGCTGCAGTCCATGGGGTTGCTAAGAGTCAGACAGGACTGAGCAACTTCACTTTCACTTTTCACTTTCATGCATTGGAGAAGGAAATGGCAACCCACTCCAGTGTTCTTGCCTGGAGAATCCCGGGGACGGGGGAGCCTAGTGGGCTGCTGTCTATGGGGTTGCACAGAATCGGACACTACTGAAGCAACTTAGCAGAGGCAGGAGTATATTTTAAATATAAGTAGGTCATAATTCTTAAGTTTCTGGGAATGAATTTATGGGAAGTCACTAACATTTAATAAATAATAAACATACAGAAAACATGACTTTGTTATGCCTTTGTATTCCACTTCACAGCTAATCATCTTAGATTAATACAAGGAGCACTTTTGCCTAATGGAGTTTCATCCAGAAAGAGAGAGAAAGGGAACCAGGAATAAAGCTCCTGCTAAGTGAATATGTCGACTCATTTTCCCTGTGTTTTACATGCTCTCTGGTATAAAAGAAATCACGGAAGTCAATGGATTAAATGTAAATGTGAAGTAAGGAAATATGTGATAAAAGGGAGGCGGATAAAAACATACTTGAGCCCAATGGGTGGACCATGTGGTGAGCTGATATAATACTTTAATTCTGGCATCCCTGTGGCTAGCCCAGGTTGACAACATTTCAAAGATGACAATTATTTGGAGTAAATCCAAGATTATACTTTAAATAAAAATGTTCATAAATCACAGCTCTTCTACTCCAAATAGGACAAGCACATAAGCAATTACTTATAGAAGCAGTATTATCTTGCAATTCAAGCTGTTTCTTAAGTTGATTTGACTAAAAGCTTATTTTTTTCCCCAAAGTGAAAAATGAAAACATTCAACTTGTTTGGTTTTGTCCTATATATGAAGTTCAACTAAATGAATCATGTATTCTCTCAAAAAGTTCTATACATCAAAAATGGAGTTTCAAAATAAAAAGAAAAAAAGAAAGCCAAAATGTCTAGAGTGAAAAGAACTGGGGTAACTGCTGCAAAGATAAAGTGTGGATCCAGGCCATGGCAATGATAACATTAATTGCTGCAAGTGACTCTGGACTTAAGAAAAAAAAAATTATGTCCGATGGTTTCCAAATTATGTCCGATAGAACCCACAAAAACGCCCAGCTTTTCTGCCTGCTTTGTGGCGCTTCAGAGTGAGAAAACTCTGACTTTCAGCCCAGGATCTGAACACAAACATACAAAGTTTGAAACTACACATGTCAGTTTCATCATTTGTGCAATGAAGGTTTAAACTTCACAGGGTCGATTTAAATAGAATAAGGCACCATACCAGGCACATATTACATGGAGCTTTGGTGCTTGTAAGGGTACTATAAATAAGAATATGCAGTATGTATAAATGTGATCTTATACACGTGAATGTATTATTAGGTAACGATTCTGTTATAACTCTTACTAACATAAGTAAATATTTTGTAAAGTACTCTTGCTTGGAAAATCCCATGGACAGAGGAGCCTGGTGGGCTGCAGTCCATGGGGTTGCTAAGAGTCAGACAGGACTGAGCAACTTCACTTTCACTTTTCACTTTCATGCATTGGAGAAGGAAATGGCAACCCACTCCAGTGTTCTTGCCTGGAGAATCCCGGGGACGGGGGAGCCTAGTGGGCTGCTGTCTATGGGGTTGCACAGAATCGGACACTACTGAAGCAACTTAGCAGAGGCAGGAGTATATTTTAAATATAAGTAGGTCTAATTCTTAAGTTTCTGGGAATGAATTTATGGGAAGTCACTAACATTTAATAAATAATAAACATACAGAAAACATGACTTTGTTACATGTATTTACAGTGAATGTTGCATTTTCAGATAGATATAGATATCTCTAGCTATCTGTCTGTTATTGATCTAGCTCTGACATTTAGACAATTATTTATGAATGCTCATTTAGTTTATAAAAGATTATAATCTGATTACTGTTTTCCTGTCAAAGCCCATATAACATCAGGTAACATGTAAAAGCTTTACTCCTTTAGTTTCTCAGGATACAAAAGTGTTTCACTGTTACCTGTACTTTTCACTGATATGGCAACTGCTTTTTAAATGCCAGGATTAAAACAGTGCAGGGTAGGCCATGCTGGATTTCCCCAGTAGAGCTAGTGGTAAAGAACCGGCCTGCCAATGCAGCAGATATAAGAGACATGGGTCGGGAAGATCCCCTGGAGAAGGAAACGGCTACCTGCTCCATTGGTATTCTTGCTTGGAGAATTCCATGGACAGAGGAGCCTGGTGGGCTACAGTCCATGTGGGTCACAAAAGAGTTGAACACAACTGAAGCAACTTAATGCAGAGGGCATGCTACCTACTCATTTGGCATGGGAAAAAGCTCTCACACACATGCTGATGGAATAAAGTTTTCTTGATCAAAGAGAAGCTGTAAATTTAGTATGAGTAAACGTTGCAATACCAAGTAGTGAATAAAATTCAGGGAGATGCAGAGAAGAAATTACAGAAGACAAATCCATATTAGTTCCAAATTAGATGTCTTTAACATGTTGAAAAATACTAAAATGTACTGGAAATGGATTAAGCTTGCAGACTACTTTGGACAAAATTACCTTTAAAAATGGAAAGAAAAATAGTGATGTTTAATATAAAGCCAGTAAATATCATGGAAAAAAATTTTTTGGGGGGACATTGAAACTTGAAAAAAATTATTCTAATATTATCTAAAGGATTTACATTGCAGCAGTGACTTTCAATCTTTTTTTTTTTTTTATTGTAACCTACAGCATGAATCCATGGATGAGGAAGATTGCCTGAAAGAAATGGCAACCCACACCAGTATTCTTGCCTGGAAAAATCCCATGGACAGAGGGGCCTGGCAGGGTATACTCTATAGGGTCGCAAAAGAGTTAGACACAACTTAGTGACTGAAGAGCAACAGTAACAATACAGTATAAATCATATTTAGAATTAGGACATTTCATATGCACACATATACATACAAATACATTCCCAGAAGCAATAATAGTTTTGTAAAATAATATTTACCATAAATACATGTAATGAAGTCTAACATTTTCTGTATTTTTATTATTTATTAAACATTAGTGACTTCCAATAAATTAACTCCCAGAACCTCAAATGAATTATGACCCATTTATATTTAAAATATAGTCCTTTACCAAATATGTGATTTTATGGATTATGTGATTGTGTGGGTTGTGTGATTAAGAGTTATAAAAAAATCTATAAAAGAAGATCTTTTTTAAAAAAAATGTATTAAAAATAAATTTAAAAAAAGAATCTTTACCTTCTGTGAAGAAGGCAGAGCACTGAAGAATTGATGCTTTTGAACTGTGGTGTTGGAGAAGACTTGAGAGTCCCTCAGACTGCAAGGAGATCCAATCAGTCCATCCTAAAGGAAATCAGTCCTGAATCTGTCTCTTATACACATCTTATTTTTATTATTTATTAAACATTAGTGACTTCCAATAAATTAACTCCCAGAACCTCAAATGAATTATGACCCATTTATATTTAAAATATAGTCCTTTACCAAATATGTGATTTTATGGATTATGTGATTGTGTGGGTTGTGTGATTAAGAGTTATAAAAAAATCTATAAAAGAAGATCTTTTTTAAAAAAAATGTATTAAAAATAAATTTAAAAAAAGAATCTTTACCTGATAATATATACACATAGATGAGAAAGCTACAGACATGTGAGTGAAATGACAGAAATTCCTGAATTATATTTATATTTACATGAATAATCACATGTAAAATAAATGCTATTGCAATTATTGATAAAATCATATATTACACATATAAAATATTATTAAAATAATTGTGGATAAATGATATTTAAATTCTCTATTTTAAAATTGCAAAGATATTAAAAGTATAGGTATACAAAACAAAATTATAAACATAATAAGAGAATGCATACAAGCATGCTCAGTCACTTCAGTCATGTACAACTCTTTGTGATCCCATGGACTGTAACCCACTAGGTTTCTCTGTCCAGGCAAGAATCACTGCCAGGATTCTCCAGGCAAGAATACTGGAGTGGGTTGCCATGCCCTCCTTCAGGGGATCTTCCCAACACAGGGATTGAACTCAAATAGAAAGATTATTTCTTCTATTTTAAGTTGTGGAAGGCCTTTATAATCATGATGAGAAAATCAGAAATCATTTAAAAAAATGATAGAATCAGTTATGTATAATGTACAATTAAAATCCATATGGCAACCTGAGAATAGTTTGAAGCATATGTAACATCCAAACTACATCTAACATATGTATGCCTTATTTAATATTTAAAATAAATACTATGAAATAAAAGTAATATGTGAAAATCATAAACAATTCATAAAGAAAAAAAGATGAATACCTATAATGAAATTTTTAAAAATTCAAGCTATTCTTAAAGAATTTCAAGCTAAACAATAATAACTTTTATACATATCAAATTGGCAAATGTGTAGTTTAGAGTTTCAGTGTCTGCTGTCATTTAGCTGACATTTATTATTTTCCATATGTCAGATACTGTTTTAAAGGTTCAATATCCTGTTTAATCTTTCCAACAAACTTACAGGTAGGTAGATAACTATCAACTCTAGCTACAGTACAAGGTCGCTGAGACTGGTTAAGCAACTTGCCTCAAAGCTAAGCAGTGGTTGAGTCAGGTTCTGATGCCAGAAAATCTGTCATCAGAGGGTACATTTTATTTAATTATTTTTATTTATTTATTTGGCTACATTGGGTCTTAGTTGCAGCACATGAGATCTTCAATATTCAGTTGCATGTAGAATCTTTAGTTGCCACATGTAAACTCTTAGTTACAGTATGTGGGATCTAGTTCCCAGACCAGGGATCGAACCCTGAGCCCCTGCATTGGAAGCTCAGAGTCTCAGCTTCTAGACCACTAGAGAAGTCCCCAGAGAGCACATTTTAAATAAACAATATGAAATAATTGTAGGACATATAATGTGGTACTATATTTGTAGAGAGCACTTTAAAAAAATATCCCCAGAGCACTGAAAATATACTTGTTACTTAGAATTTCATTTCTTTTCTATATGTTATAGAAAAATATATTTACCCAATGTGGCACTAGTGGTAAAGAATACACCTCCAATACAGGACACATAAGAGATGTGGGTTCCATTCCTGGGTCAGCAAGATCCCTTGGAGAAAGGCATGGCAACCCACTCTGGTATTCTTGCCTGGAGAATCCCTTGGACAGGGGAGTCTGGTGGGCTACAGTCCATAGGCTCTCAAAGAGTCAGAAACAACTGAAATGACTCAGCACAACACAACCAAGATATAGCTACAAAGCTGTGCAGGCAATATATGTGACATAAACTTCCATAAAAACTCTTCTATAATAGTAGAAAATTAACAGAAGAGAGAAATTAAATATTTATTACTTGAGTGCATTATTTGTGGCATATGTATACAATGAATGAATGAATGAATGAATGAAGTCGCTCAGTCATGTTTGACTCTTTGTGACCCCATGGACTACAGCCTATCAGGCTCCTCTGTCCATAGGATTTTCCAGGCAAGAGTGCTGGAGTGGATTGCCATTTCCTTTTCCAGGGGATCTTCCTGACCCAGGAATCGAACCTGGCTCTCCCAGGTAGGCAACGCTTTACGATCTGAGCCACCAGGGAAGCCCATGTATGCAATAGAATGATAAACTTAGGTAATGTATGAAAAAGCAGAGACATTACTTTGATAAACCTCTTGATGAAAGTGAAAGAGGAGAGTGAAAAAGTTGGCTTAAAGCTCAACATTCAGAAAACGAAGATCATGGCATCTGGTCCCATCACTTCATGGCAAATAGATGGAGAAACAGTGGAAACAGTGACAGACTTTATTTTGGGGGCTCCAAAATCACTGCAGATGGTGACTGCAGCCATGAAATAAAAAGATGCTTACTCCATGGAAGAAAAATTATGACCAACTGAGCATGTTAAAAAGCAGAGACATTACTTTGCCAACAAAGGTCCATCTAGTCAAGGCTATGGTTTTTCCAGTAGTCAGGTATGGATGTGAGAGTTGGACTATAAACAAAGCTGAGCACCGAAGAATTGATGGTTTTGAACTGTGGTGTTGGAGAAGACTTGAGAGTCCCTCAGACTGCAAGGAGATCCAATCAGTCCATCCTAAAGGAAATCAGTCCTGAATATTCATTGGAAGGACTGATGCTGAAGCTGAAACTCCAATACTTTGGCCACCTGATATGAAGAGCTAACTTACTTGAAAAGATCCTGATGCTGGTAAAGATTGAAGGCAGGAGGAGAAAGGGACAACAGAGGATGAGATGGCTGGATGGCATCACCGGCTCAATGGACATGAGTTTAGGTAAACTCCAGGAGTTGGTGGTGGACAAGGATGCCCGGCATGCTGCAGTCCATGGGTCACAAAGAGTCGGACACAACTGAGTGACTCAACTGACTGACTGACCCACTTCTGTATTTTGGGGCTTTTCTTGTGGCTCAGCTGGTAAAGAATCCATCTACAATGAGGAAGACCTGGGTTTGATCCCTGGGTTAGGAAGATCTCCTGGAGAAGGGGAAGGCTACCCACTCCAGTATTCTGGCCTGAAAAATTCCATGGACTGTATAGTCCATGGGGTTGCAAAGAGTCCAACACTTGACTGAGCAACTTTCACTTTCACATTCATTTGAAGAACTGATGCTGAAGCTGGAGCTCCAATACTTTGACTACCTGATGCAAAGAACACTCATTAGAAAAAACCCTGATGCTGGGAACGATTGAAGGCAGGAGGAGAAGGGGACAGCAGAGGATGAGGTGGTTGGATATCATCACTGAGTCAATGTACATGAGTTTGAACAAGCTCCAGGAGATGGTAAAGGACAGGGAAGATGGTGTGCTGCAGTCCATGGGGTCACAAAGAGTCAGACATGACTGAGTGTTTGAACAACAACAGTGCAATAGAATATCTTTTGGTAATTGAAATATTACTCTTGAAGACTAGTTACTGACAGAGTAAATATAAAAAAACAAGTTACAAAACAACATGTATAACGTGAAGTTCACTAGAAGAAGATCAGAAGGAGGGAAGAGAATGAGATCAGAGTTAATTTCTGGCTCCCTCCCTGCAATGTTTCTCTTGAATCATGTCCACTGACTGTGGTCATAATTCCTGACAAGATGACTGACTACACAACCTTTGATCCTTTTAGATTCCACTCATTCATTTGTACTTTAGGTTGGTAGCATCTCACCTGTGACAAGCTCTAGGTTATTGTCCTAACCTTTGTGTTACCTCTTTTGCCAAACATTTGTAACGTCCTTTTTTAAAAATAGACCTCCTCAAATTTCTATTAGAGTTCATTATGACTTCAATCTGCAGAAGATATATAGAAAAGGTTGAATAACCATCCTGTTGGTTCCCCAGGTGACACCAGTGATAGAGAATCTGCTTGCAAATGCAGGAGATGCAAAAGATACTTGTTCAATCCTTGGGCCAGGAAGATCCATTGGAGGAGGAAATGGCAACCCACTTCAGTACTTTTGCCTGGGAAATCCCACGGACAGAGGAGCTGGGTGGGTCACAGTCCATGTGATCGCAAAGAGTTGGACGTGACTGAGCAAGCACGCAAGATAGGGCTCATTTAATTCAGAACATGAGTATAAGCTCTTAAAATATTCTAAAATATTTGTTTACGAGTTAGTTCTGTTCACTGAAAAGGTCTCAAGACAATGAGTGACTCTGTAGCAATGAGCATTCCCAGCATGGAAACTGTGCTTTTGGAATAATGGATATTATTAACCTCAGTTTGAGGGTTGGTGGGAATGCAAAAGGTGACTCCGGACCATGCTGCCGTACCAAGCAGGAAAGTTGTCAGCTGGGACAAATGGGACAATCTGAACTTCATAAACATTGAAATTGGTCTAAACTTGTTGGCTATGTTTGAACTTGTTAAAACAAACAAGTTTAAAAAGTATAGTAAAAAAAAAATTGGTTACTGTTGAAGATAACAAAAAATGAATTGATTTTTTTGAGAAGCTAGTTAAATCAGAGTAAAGAAATAAACACTATCTTGCCTATATATATGAACTAAACTATTGGATAACGAATTAATAGTTGAAGAGAATTGTCTTGAAGTATTTTTTAGTTTGGGATATTTGAAAAGACTTATAAGACTCAATGGAACATGCTCATCTAAGGCTATTATCTGAAGTCCAAGAGGATAATACAACAGAAGAAATGGAGCACAGGTAGGCATTGGGGATCCAAGAGATATTCAAGTGAATTCTCCCCATGGTTTTCGTTCACTTTGACTTGATCTGGGCAATGAATTTTGGTTTTAAAAGGGCTCAAGGCAAAAGCTTCCAGGACGTCTTTTATGCCCTTCTGGTTACATAATCATCCAGCTGTGTAACCAGTTATGCCAGTAGAAAACTATCCATAAACAAACTGGCTCTGAGATTTGGAGCTCACCAGGGGAGTTTTGGATTTTAAACCAAACATCATAAATTTTAGTGCACTTATCTTGGTCAAGAGTCAAAGCCAGACATCTAGGCATCCCTGGAGATAAAGAGAGAGTTTTCCAAGACCAGCTGTAGATTAACTCTATCCTATAGAGCCTCCTTATGAAGTTGTTACATCTAATAAATATAGACAAAATGATCGAATCGAGTATCGTGAGTTTGCAATTCCTAATGAATTAACAGATTTGGGAATTTTGCATTCTATCTGCAAACATCACAGAAAACATTTTGTGTCACTTGATGAAAGAACACACCATCCATGGCATCAGTTTTGAGATTAATTGAGCCTTTGAATGCAATGCCAATTTTCAGGAACTAAAGGACAGAAGAACTTGTTAAATTGTATCAAGAGTATGCAATCAGCAAATCTAGACTGACAAACTCAGGTCATTTATTTGTATGTTCTTTAAGATACTACCAGTTGTGTGTTCTTCACCTGAAAAATTATATGGAAAGAAAAGGATAGGAGAGGAGAATCTAAAGATTCATTTTTTAATGGATGAGATATCAAGTCAAGATTTTGGCAAGACTATATTTTATGACTAGGGCTGCACACATAGGTGATGAAACTGTAAATGAATGCAAAGAGAGTAAACTCCCACTGGGAGGGACCATGTGGAGAGGATGCTTGGGTGATAGAGTTCTGTTTTTTGACTTAAGTTGTGTCACAAGAGCCTTTGCCTTATAATATTTCATTAAGCCATACTATTTGTGTAAGTGTGTCTTTACAGATCTGTGTTTTATTTTATAATAAAAAAGTTGAAAAAGATTATAAACTGAGGTTGGGGCCTTGAGTGCTAAGGAAAGCAGCCTGGATTAAATTTTGATAATGTACAGTTATTTATTGATTCTCTTTAATATCTTAGAAAAAGTGAAAGTGTTAGTCACTCAGTCATGTCCAGCTCTTTGCAACCCTATGGACTGTAGCCAGCCAGGCTCCTCTGCCCATGGGATTCTCTAAGCAAGAATACTGGAGTGGGTAGCCATTTTATTCTCTAAGAGATCTTCCTGACCCAGGGATCGAACTGAGATCTTCTGCATTGCAGGCGGATTCTTTACCATCTGAGCCACCAAGGAAAGTTGGGACCTTGAGTGCTAAGGAAAGGATTCTGAATTTGATAATATGCAATTACTTATTGATTGTCTTTAATATAATGAACATATTTTGAGAAATGTAGGCTTTAGTCTGAATTACAAAGGATGATCTGAGAATAGATGTCCCTCTTCTAGGTGAATAGAAATGCCACATATAGGGCCATCTGGCAATAATACTTGGTTATTCTTGAGAATTCTAGATTGTATTTGAAAAATAAACTCGTTCATCAGACACCACAGGTATTGTGGTGTAATAACATAGTGTATCTGAAACAGTTTCAGAAAAAGCCAGCTGGCTCAGGAAAGAAGGAAAACCTAGGCACACCAGCCCCACTGGGTTCAATGCCAGTGTACACCTTGGCTTATTATAACAATAGATCTGAGCATAGTGAAGATATTGAAGAGACAGTGAAGGACAGGGAAGCCTAGCATGCTGCTGTCCATGGTGTCGGAAAGAATCAGACAAGACAGTGATGAACAAAAACAATAATAGATAGTAGAGAATCTCATTTGTGCCTCAAGAAAATGTCTAATTTTTAAAAGAATTACTGATTTTCTTTTTCTTTATGTGCTAAATCGCTTCAACTGTGTTCAACACTTTGTGACTCCATGCACTCTTGCCTGACAGGCTCCTCTGTCCATGGGATTTCCAGGCAAGAATACTGGAGTGGCTTACCATGCCTTCCTCCAGGGGATCTTCCCGACCCAGTGACTGAACCCAAATCTCCTGTGTCTCTTACAATGACAGGCAGTTTCTTTACCACTAGTGCAACCTACCTACTTCAACACAACAGGTAATGATCTTGATTTTAAAAGTAGGAGCTTTTTTGTCCTTAAAATGATTGGATTAGTAAACCAGCAAATACACTATACCCCTCAAAGAATTTATTGAGAGAGAAAGTAATTGGGACCAGAAGACCAAGATGTTAAAGACTGTAATAGTAGTTATCAGAAGAGAAACCAGAATTAACTTTCCAGTTCTGAGTTTTAGATGATCGCAGACTTTTATGCAAAATGACCTATAGACAATTTAACCTTTCTTTACCACTAGTGCAACCTACCTACTTCAACACAACAGGTAATGATCTTGATTTTAAAAGTAGGAGCTTTTTTGTCCTTAAAATGATTGGATTAGTAAACCAGCAAATACACTATACCCCTCAAAGAATTTATTGAGAGAGAAAGTAATTGGGACCAGAAGACCAAGATGTTAAAGACTGTAATAGTAGTTATCAGAAGAGAAACCAGAATTAACTTTCCAGTTCTGAGTTTTAGATGATCGCAGACTTTTATGCAAAATGACCTATAGAAAATTTAACCATTAACTTTCTTAAAAAAAAAGAAGTGCTTTGTATATTTTATAACTATCAGTCTGTATTATTGATATAACAAAATGCATCTTTTTTTCTTGAAATAATGTCTAATTTCTAAAGGAATATGAGAAGCAAATAAGGTACACATTGCAAAAGTTTATAATTTGGGGCAATAGCAAGGAAGAACACACAGACACACACACACACACACACACACACACGAGTTCTGTGTGAATGGCAAAACTGAGTTACCTGAATTATTCCATTTATATTTGGAAATATCTTGGGTTGGAGTAATAGGTGGTCAGACTTAACTCACATTAAAAAAAAAAAAGCTAAATACAAGCCTAGATATGCTTGTGATATACTAAAAATGAATTTTAAGTACTAAAAGCATTGCATAAGAGGAAACTATCAAAAAACTACCAAGGTTGAGATTTAGAAATGTCACTCGCAGCTGTGTTTCCAAACAAAAAGCTTTTATTCTTACAGCAGGTTTTCACAGCTTAACAGATAAGCTTGTGTTAGGTGTTTGCACATTGCTTTTTTGGGAAGATATATTTTCTAAAACAACAAAGTCAGCGTGCATGAGGGAAGGAGGAGTTAATGGGTTAAAAACTGTGTAAATGTTACTCCAGTTAAATTACAGCTTGTTGTTCAGATGAATGCTCTCCACTTCTCGTATAGCTTTAAATTATGGACAAATGCTTGCAATTGTGAACTCCCTACATTGTGGCTGCCTGTTCCCAGGCTTCATCAACCGGGGCTGTCCAATGGGATTACTGTAAGCCTTCACGGCAGTCTGCCAGCCACTGATGAGAAACTCATACCCCTGGATGTTAGATTGCTCTCTTTATTCCATCCTTGTGAAGGCTGTGATTGCTGTCATGGTGTTAGGTTAGAAATTAGCATTTTGTGGCCCAAATTTTGCCATCCAGAACACACGCAGGAAAAAAAAAAATCAGAGAATACTCATTATTCTGTCAAAAAAAAAAAAAAAAAAAAAAAAAAAAAGAAAGAAAGAAAGAAAGAAAAGAAAAAAAATCAGGGCTCCCATGATACAGACATCTATAAAACTCAGGTCAGGAAACATTGTGTGGTCCTGGGTGGCAAAGCTAACGCAGGGTGGGTGTTGCTGTTGTCACAGGCCTCTGCTTAGAACACGGTGATTTTTATCAAAATATTATAAAGCTAAGAGTGGCTGAGAAAAATATGGCATATCCCTAGACGTGTTAAAAAGTAATCTTGGTCTTTAGCACGCATTTCTTAAAAATCTGAATTGATCACAAGAAGATAGTGCTGAGCCAAAAACCTAATTCTTAACATCACTTAGCTTATATATAGAAGCAATGAGAAGCTAATATATGCTCTCTTGCAATAGTTTCCTTTTGATATATATCTAGGTAAATTATGAAAAAAATGAAAGTAGTTATGATATATAAAGTGGTAAATATCAATTTTGTTGGTATTTAACGTTTAAATGAAAATGTGACCAAGCTAGTGCTATTATAAGTGTTTCATAGCATCAATGATTCAGTAACTATCCTTGTATTAATATTTTCTTTTTATCCTTTATATGCTTATACTTGTGTACTTACAAAACCATTAGTAGATAACTACTGATTTTTTAGTTTTATGTGAACCTGCATTGTGGTTAGGACTTACATGCAATTCAATTTCTACTCTTTACAGTAGAGATTAATTACCACAAAAAATGAAAGTGATTTAAAATTTAGTAGGAAAAAGTGATATAGTTTCCTTATCTTTGAATTCTTCTTAGGCTATCCACAGACATGCTAATTTTTCCTGTCATTAACAGTGAGCAAGCTAGAAGAAATCTGACATGTGAGGTGCACAGATTCTGTTAGGAGCCTTGATATTTATCCACCCAAGCTTATCCATCATCTTTAATCATGCAAAAGGCAGAATTACTTAATCATTTCAGTTTATTGGAAAGAAAAAGAAAGATTTACATTAAAATGATGACATGCAAGAAAAAAGGTAAATTGAAAATGTTATGAGGAGAAGGTAATGCAGACACTAAAGCTCCATTGGTTTTGTGATGCTCATTTAAAGCAATGATCTAGTAAAACCAAGACATAAAAGCAATGATGATGTTAGCTGTTGGGAAATAACCATTTTATCTTTGCATTCCAAGTCTACATTCTTAGAAATGTGTGTGGCGAAGCTAAGATGAATAATTAAATGTTAAACCTAAATATCCACCCCTCCCCATTTTTATCCCAGATTGAATTATATTCTAATAATAATCTGATAAACAGGACCATGATCTCAAAATTTAAATTCAATAACTTGAAGATCTTCATACAAAACACTTGTTTTGATTTCAGTAGCACAAAATAAGTCAAATCAATCAGACTCCAAGAATTATCAAGCTCAGTGTATATACATTAAATAAGCTTATTTTTCTCAAGCAACATGTTTTTGTTCTCAATATATCAGTATTCTTTACTCTTATAAACAATAGCAT
>SJYC01054808.1:0-22628 GCA_006408675.1 Madoqua kirkii | reverse complement strand
CAGGGATCGAACCCAGGTCTCCCACATTACAGGCAGATTCTTTACCAGCTGAGCCACAAGGGATGCCTGAGAATACTGGAGTGGGTAGCCTATCCATTCTCCAGGGGATCTTCCATACCCAGTAATCAAACTGGGGTCTTCTCCAATGCAGGTGGATTCTTTGCCAACTGTGCTATCAAGGAAGCCATCTATGATAGACTATTTTCAGAGCTTTGTTTTGACATTGCTGCACGATCATCAAGTAACTCATATTAAGTATCACTCTGCATATATTGTGACACTAGTTGGCGTATCTCTCTACACTTCCTTCCCTTTGCGTTTACAGCATGTCATATAGTACTTTTAAATAGTCCATCTCTGTTGACTGTACAAACTATGCACCTTAAGAGACTCTCTTAAACTCCAGAGTTCATTTGTAAATTTGATGCATTTGTATAATTGAATATGTATCTTTTTAAAGACTGAATTCATATTTTCCTCTAAAATGGCTTTCCAAAACTGGCGTCTAAAGAACTCTATCATCTTCTCAACTCAATACACTACTGATAGTATGCATAAAAGAGATAACTAGTGAGAACTTACTATATAGCACAGGAAACTACTGGATGCTCTATGGTGAACTAAGTGGGAAGAAAATCCGAAAAAGAAAGGATATATGTATACATATAGTTGATTTGCTTTGCTATAGTACAACAAGGTAGAAACATTAGAAGAAACACGGTAGAACATTTCTACATTGTAGAAATAGTGTAGAAACATTGTAGAACAGTAGAAATATTGTAAAGCAACTATGCTGTTGCTGCTGCTAAGTTGCATCAGTCGTGTCTGACCCTGTGCGACCCCATAGATGGCAGCCCACCAGGCTCCCCTGTCCCTGGGATTCTCCAGGCAAGAACACTGGAGTGGGTTGCCATTTCCTTCTCCAATGCATGAAAGTGAAAAGTGAAAGTGAAGTCGCTCAGTTGTGTCCAACTCTTAGCGACCCCACAGACTGGAGTCTAGCAGGCTCCTCTGACCATGGGATTTGCCAGGCAAGAGTGCTGGAGTGGGTTGCCATTGCCTTCTCCAGCAACTATATTGCTGCTGCTGCTAAGTCACTTCAGTTGTGTCCAACTCTGTGTGACCTCATAGATGGCAGCCCACCAGGCTCCCCCATCCCTGGAATTCTCCAGGCAAGAACACTGGAGTGGATTGCCATTTCTTTCTCCAGTGTATGAAAGTGAAAAGTGAAAGTGAAGTCGCTCAGTTGTGTCCGACTCTTCATGACACCATGGACTGCAGCCCACCAGGCTCCTCCGTCCATGGGATTTTCCAGGCAAGAGTACTGGAGTGGGGTGCCATTGCCTTAAAAAAGAGCTCTATCATCTTCTCAACTCAAAAAAACTCTAGGATCATTTCTGGCTCCCTTTTTTCTTCTTTCTTAATGAATAAGTGAAATTAGTGCCTATTAGTTCTTCAAGATAGCTCATCTCTCTCTTCCCATTGCTTCTCTGTTGATTCTGTAAATTATCACTGCACACTAAAACTGAACCTACTGTAATAGCCTCTTGATTTGTCTTGCTGCTAGTTTTCTGCAACCCCAACCATCCTTTACACTATCACTAGATAAGTGGATCCATTACTATCCATTTCCAAAGTCTTTCATAGCTGTTAATTTTTTCCCAGATGAAGGTGAGATGATTTGGCTTGTTGTTCATTGTTCTGAATATTTGAATCCTGCCTTCTCCCCGCTGCATGGCTTCTTGCATCTTCCCAACCTCCTTCTTAAATTATTCTCTTTAGTAAAAATTTTACTCATTATGATCCTTTTCCATCATCTATATCATTACTTGCACTTGTAATATGGCATGCACTAGAATATTCTCTTTCCAGCCTACTTACCAGCTGTACTCATCTCAACTGTCCTAACAATTATTCCTTAATTCTTTGAAGAGATTACTCTGTGCAGCCTTTTGAGAACCTTTCTTCTATTATCTTTAATTACAAATTATAAATTTATTCTTACTTTTCATGTTTTATTTCCCCAACTAGAGTGAGAAAATCCCAAAGGCAAATTATTACCTAACATGTTCCATCTTTCATTGTGTCTTAGTGTTTAACATCATTCCAAATGCTTAATATATGTCCCCAAAATACTTTCCACCTTTACAGAGTATAAAATATTAAACAATTGCCCAATTTGGCTTTCTGAAAAACAGTCAGAAAGAACATGATAAGTTTACAAGTAGGAAGGAGAGCTACTGGTGAGGAGCACAGGATGTGTCTGAGAAGAGGTGGCATCGTCTCATCAGGTCAGAGAATTAGGATGTAGAGAAGAGCATATGCCATCAGGTCAGAGAATTAGGATGTAGAGAAGAGCATCTGCCGTCAGTGGAGGTGAATGGCAGAGGGATGAGAGGAAGGTGGTTTATGATTGGGACTATTTTAAAAGAGCTTAGCAGAGACCAAAATGAAGGTGTGTGGACATCTGGTTTTACAATCATATTTCCAATTTACTTGAAGACTATTTCCTTTTAGGTTACAGTGCCTGATTTTTCACTTTTTACATTTATAAATGCTATTAAATCTGATATGGTGCTTAATGCTTTTACAATTTAAATAGGATCAGTTAGGAACTATGGTAGAGAGAAAGCTGAAACCACATAGAAAACTGTACTGGTGAAATCAGCCTAATCACTGGCAGCCAAAGGAACACAACTCAACGTGATGACAAATTTATATAGGATTAGTGGGTGTAGCAGCCACAAGAGGCAAATCCACTGGGCAGAAGAAATATTGTAAAGCAACTATGCTGTTGCTGCTGCTAAGTTGCATCAGTCGTGTCTGACCCTGTGCGACCCCATAGATGGCAGCCCACCAGGCTCCCCTGTCCCTGGGATTCTCCAGGCAAGAACACTGGAGTGGGTTGCCATTTCCTTCTCCAATGCATGAAAGTGAAAAGTGAAAGTGAAGTCGCTCAGTTGTGTCCAACTCTTAGCGACCCCACAGACTGGAGTCTAGCAGGCTCCTCTGACCATGGGATTTGCCAGGCAAGAGTGCTGGAGTGGGTTGCCATTGCCTTCTCCAGCAACTATATTGCTGCTGCTGCTAAGTCACTTCAGTTGTGTCCAACTCTGTGTGACCTCATAGATGGCAGCCCACCAGGCTCCCCCATCCCTGGAATTCTCCAGGCAAGAACACTGGAGTGGATTGCCATTTCTTTCTCCAGTGTATGAAAGTGAAAAGTGAAAGTGAAGTCGCTCAGTTGTGTCCGACTCTTCATGACACCATGGACTGCAGCCCACCAGGCTCCTCCGTCCATGGGATTTTCCAGGCAAGAGTACTGGAGTGGGGTGCCATTGCCTTAAAAAAGAGCTCTATCATCTTCTCAACTCAAAAAAACTCTAGGATCATTTCTGGCTCCCTTTTTTCTTCTTTCTTAATGAATAAGTGAAATTAGTGCCTATTAGTTCTTCAAGATAGCTCATCTCTCTCTTCCCATTGCTTCTCTGTTGATTCTGTAAATTATCACTGCACACTAAAACTGAACCTACTGTAATAGCCTCTTGATTTGTCTTGCTGCTAGTTTTCTGCAACCCCAACCATCCTTTACACTATCACTAGATAAGTGGATCCATTACTATCCATTTCCAAAGTCTTTCATAGCTGTTAATTTTTTCCCAGATGAAGGTGAGATGATTTGGCTTGTTGTTCATTGTTCTGAATATTTGAATCCTGCCTTCTCCCCGCTGCATGGCTTCTTGCATCTTCCCAACCTCCTTCTTAAATTATTCTCTTTAGTAAAAATTTTACTCATTATGATCCTTTTCCATCATCTATATCATTACTTGCACTTGTAATATGGCATGCACTAGAATATTCTCTTTCCAGCCTACTTACCAGCTGTACTCATCTCAACTGTCCTAACAATTATTCCTTAATTCTTTGAAGAGATTACTCTGTGCAGCCTTTTGAGAACCTTTCTTCTATTATCTTTAATTACAAATTATAAATTTATTCTTACTTTTCATGTTTTATTTCCCCAACTAGAGTGAGAAAATCCCAAAGGCAAATTATTACCTAACATGTTCCATCTTTCATTGTGTCTTAGTGTTTAACATCATTCCAAATGCTTAATATATGTCCCCAAAATACTTTCCACCTTTACAGAGTATAAAATATTAAACAATTGCCCAATTTGGCTTTCTGAAAAACAGTCAGAAAGAACATGATAAGTTTACAAGTAGGAAGGAGAGCTACTGGTGAGGAGCACAGGATGTGTCTGAGAAGAGGTGGCATCGTCTCATCAGGTCAGAGAATTAGGATGTAGAAAGAGCATATGCCATCAGGTCAGAGAATTAGGATGTAGAGAAGAGCATCTGCCGTCAGTGGAGGTGAATGGCAGAGGGATGAGAGGAAGGTGGTTTATGATTGGGACTATTTTAAAAGAGCTTAGCAGAGACCAAAATGAAGGTGTGTGGACATCTGGTTTTACAATCATATTTCCAATTTACTTGAAGACTATTTCCTTTTAGGTTACAGTGCCTGATTTTTCACTTTTTACATTTATAAATGCTATTAAATCTGATATGGTGCTTAATGCTTTTACAATTTAAATAGGATCAGTTAGGAACTATGGTAGAGAGAAAGCTGAAACCACATAGAAAACTGTACTGGTGAAATCAGCCTAATCACTGGCAGCCAAAGGAACACAACTCAACGTGATGACAAATTTATATAGGATTAGTGGGTGTAGCAGCCACAAGAGGCAAATCCACTGGGCAGAGGTATGAAAGCAGGAGGTCTCCGCTGAACTTCGGAGTTAGTGCTAGTTATGTTAATAATGGTTGAAATGATAAAAATAGCAAGGTGGTAGAGGTGGCACCACAGCCCTATGGCATCACATATGTTGGTGATGTGTTTTGATTCTGGATTATATTAATTAATAGAGTGTAACTTAAAGAATTCAAGGTAGAATGCTAGTTCTTTAAGACGAGATCTAAAAGTACAAGGTAGCAATAACCATTGTACCGTAGATGCCAAATAAACACCCTTGGGTCACAACCTTTACTGCAATAACAAATCTTGCTGCCCCAAATCACTGGGGGATTAAGGCGTAGATTAATAAAAATGAAAATACTGTATAATTTCTGACTTGTGCTAGTCGATGCTGGCTCTGGGCTATAGTGATCGACCCTTTCTGGGTGCCATCTTGTTCAATATGGCACCCCTGTGAAGTTATGCAGCGTCACAGTCACAGCCCTGTCTGGGCCTGGCTGTATCCATAGACATAACTTATTGATCCAATGAAAATGTCAGATATCAACTTATCATCTCATTCGCACAAGAATCAATTGCTTACAAAAATTTTGTTTGCATTTTCAGGTTCTAGTAAAATGGTTTTACTTTTATGAATTCAAAATGTTGTAAAATAAAATTCATAGAAATAGCCATCATTACAAATGCCTTATTTGTTATCTGAAATAAGCAAAGCTAGGCACATAACAATAACAAATAAAATGAACAAAACAAACAAAATCATGATGCCCTGTCAAAAGGGCAATGATCAACCATTTATCTAGAATTTTATTATATCAGCAACTTAATCATAGTGGATTATATGAACAGATTTAATTTGATTATGTCAGATGGTAACTTTTTAAAACCTTAACAGTGGGGAGAGAGTTAAGATGCTTTATGGAAAATATTATTTATTTATAATTAAAGATAATGTATTGACATCTCAGAATCCATTTTTATGTTAAGCTAAAAATCTAGATTGTTTGCAGATTTTTATTTTTCTGAAATTGTGAGATATTCCAAATGATCTTCTAGATCCCAGAAACAGCAATAACTGGACCATTCTGTCAATAAGATAAAATACTATAATAGACAAAAACAAAAACAAAAACAAAAACAAACAAACACTTGTCCCTTTAGTCCCAACACACACTGTAAATGAATTTAATAATTTATATTGAAATATGTCTGGCAAGTGGAAAAAAAATTAAATGTAATAGTACTCGGGTTTTCTATTAACATTCCCCTTAATGCTGGCAGAGAATTTACTGATTAAATACAGATCTTTTCCTTGTAACTATAAGTTAGTTTATATCAGTAAGAAGTCCTCAAGTGACAAATAATGTCATTTCCATATTTGTGTCCTAGGAATCTAGTACAGGATTTTGTTTAAACTAAACTGATGCTAAAGCTGAAACTCCAATATTTTGGCCACCTCATGTGAAGAGTTGACTCATTGGAAAAGACTCTGATGCTGAGAGGGATTGGGGGCAGGAGGAGAAGGGGACGACAGAGGATGAGATGTCTGGATGGCATCACCGACTCGATGGACATGAGTTTGGGTGAACTCCGGGAGTTGGTGATGGACAGGGAGGCCTGGTGTGCTGCAATTCATGGAGTCGCAAAGAGTCGGACACGACTGAACGACTGAACTGAACTGAACTGAAATGCTGATTCCATGGCTAGTGAATAGATGAGTGAATTAAATTTCAAATGAAAGCAGGAAGTGAAAATAGAAAGAAAATAAGGAGTTTAAACAACCTGAGTACAATATTTAAGAGCCTTTGTCATGCCTCTGGTACATAATCTGTACCCTTGAAAGGGCTTTTTCTATTTTCCTGGGTAGCTACATCAAGGTGTTCATGAATGTTGATGGAGTCATCAATGTCACTGTTTGGTAAACAGTGACAAATTTGTGCTTGCTTCAACTAATTCCATCTCTAGACCTTTTGAGGTTTTGGGGGAGCTGCTCTGGGTCTTCTTTGCAGCATTCAGACTTCTCTCATTGCTGTGTGGGCTTAACTGGCCAGTGGCATGTAGGATCTTGGTTCTTTGACCAGGGATGGAAACTGTGTTCCCTGCCTGCATTGGAAGGTGGATTCTCAACCACTGGACTAGCAGGGAAGTCCCTCTAGACCATTTTATCTTTCTTAGTTTCTTTTTCAAATTAGTTTTCAACCCTAGATGGTCAGTATTTAAGTACTTTCCTTTTTTTAAATACTAACTCATCCACACCTAAAACCTAACAGGAAAATTTGAAAATCCTATAAGAATGAACCCTTTCACAGATATCTTTATGAAAGAAAACCAGGGGTCAGAGAAGGGAGTGGATTGCACACGTCTATGAAATGACTGTGTGGCAGAGTCAGTAACTGAACAGTTAAGCTCTGTTTCATGGTGCATGGAAACTTGGTCCCTCTGGGTTGATACTGTCTGGTTATCTCTTTCTCCCCTCCTAGAACTTCTGGATCCCATCTTGTCCCTCCCTGAATCTACTTTCCTCCCTAGGGTGTGATACTTGTTTTGCATAACCTAGTCTCCCTCACCTACTGACTTTTGGTTGTTTCAGTTTATGGGAAAAATCAGGATGAGATGGGAGGATGAGGGAGAAGATGAAGAGCAGTCTGGGTGTTTTTTCTCTGTTCCTCCTGCTCTGAGCAGTAGTTTGTGTTACTTACTTGTTCTCTCCCTAGTGTAGGGCTCCTCCTCATGCCTTCGGTTCCCACTGGCTTCCAGTAACTCAATTTTCTCCCCCTGCTTTTTCAGAACTAGACTGGCCTCTTTGTTCTCTTAAACCCAATTACGCCTCTGTTAATAGATCCTTCTCTAAAATCTCTTCCAGCATCTGAGTGTGCTCTTTCTTACCAGGAAAGAGAAATGAACAATAGATAAAACAATCACTTAATAATTGGGAAGTCTTTTTGATGAAGGTTTGAAATCTAAATTCAAATGCCAGCTGAGTCTACTTTTAGTTCTCAAATCTTATGTAATGTTTTTCTTGCCTTTTCTGCATGAAGTTGAAGTTATCAGTTACAATGCAAACTTCTCCTAACTGCTTTAAGAAGTGCAATGAAAAAAAAGGGATTGTTTTTTAAAATCAATTTTCTTGGATTAAAAATTACATATTTATAATTATTATTATTTCTTGTAAGACAATAAAGTGCTTCTGGTAAGGAGTTGCTTTTGTCCTTTCTCTTTAAATGGCAGTGAGTTTGTTGGAAGATTTTTGTGTGATGGTGTAATGTTTAAATTAAATATAGATTTGGTGTTCTGAGCCTGCTGAGATGAGTGTGCTGAAAACATGACCAGTCACAACAAACTGGAAGGGTGGTCATTGAATTGGTTGGCACTTGTTTATTCTCTAGACAAATGATTTGACTTTTTCTCAGCCTGAATTGAAACAAATGGCTTTGGTGGTGTCAAGATTAGATGATGTAGTCTAATCATCAGGTTTATATCTTAAGCAAGTCAATTCCTGGTTTCCATTAGAGTTACAATAAAAGTGGCATTACAAATAAACTTTGTCATTGCTACTTGCTTTCCCTCTGGAGTTCTGTAGCACAGTGAACCAAGCCATACCCTTTAGTCTATTTTTTGTATTGTCATCTTCAAGTCCCAAACTAATTTTGTCAATCCACACAACTATTTCCAATCTTTAAAGATGTCCATCAAGAATGTTATTGCTTGTCTGCACTATGTGTTCAGAGACTCCAGTCTTCTATACCTCCAGGACATGCTAAGTTTTGTCATGTCTATGCAGCTATAACTTTTGGCAGAAGAATCCAACCCAAGTCTGACACTGTTTCCCCATCATGGGAAATAGATGGGGAAACAGTGGAAAGAGTGTCAGGCTTTATTTTTGGGGGCTCCAAAATCATTGCAAATGGTGATTGCAGCCATGAAATTAAAAGATGCTTATTCCTTGGAAGGAAAGTTATGACCAACCTAGATAGCATATTCAAAAGCAGAGACATTACTTTGCCAACAAAGGTCCATCTAGTCAAGGCTCTGAATTTTCCAGTGGTTATGTATGGATGTGAGAGTTGGACTGTGAAGAAAGCTGAGCGCCGAAGAATTGATGCTTTTGACCTGTGGTGTTGGAGAAGACTCTTGAGAGTCCCTTGGACTGCAAGGAGATCCAACCAGTCTATGCTGAAGGAGATCAACCCTGGGATTTCTTTGGAGGGAATGATGCTAAAGCTGAAAACTCCAGTACTTTGGCCACCTCATGTGAAGTGTTGACTCACTGAAAAAGACACTGATGCTGGGAGGGATTGGGGGCAAGGAGGAGAAGGGGATGGCAGAGGATGAGATGACTGGATGGCATCACTGACTCAATGGAGGTCAGTCTGGGTGAACTCCAGGAGTTGGTGATGGACAGGGAGGCCTGGCGTGCTGTGATTCATGGGATCGCAAAGAATCAGACTCAAATGAATGACTGAACTGAACTGAATAATATTCTGTTGTGAAACAATTCAAAGTGACACACCACTTCTTGTTCATATGTTCTGAGAAAGCTACTGTTTCTGAGAAGGAAACCAAATTTGAAGTAGAAATCATAAAAATAAACTACAAAGGCTTGCCACATAGTAGAATCGCTGAACTCCCACTTCTCTGAAAGATATAGATAAGGGTCTAACACACATTCCTAAGTTATTTTTACAGGAAGCAGAACTCCCATCAGATGAAAACTGCTGACCAGAATCACGTGGATCCCAGACCAGTTACAGTCAGAGGATTGCTAGTGCCTGAGACTTTACCTTGATACCAACCAATCGGAGAATCGTGCACAAGCTGTTCAAGCACCCTGCAGCCCTGTCCGTCACACTGCCTTAAAACCTCTCTCCTAACTAGCCACTTGACGATGGTCTTAGGGCATTGGTGCGCCATATTCCCAGGTTGCTGACTTCCTGAATAAATCTACTTTTCCTCTTCCACCAACAAAATACCACCACCAACAAAAAAACAATGTCTAGCAAAAACCACCACAAAATTGTAATTAGCTTCCAATTAAAATAAATTAAAACAAACAACATAGGCACAGAAGATGGGACCCTGCCTCTCTGCATCCAATGCCCTCAAACAGTGGGTAATCCCAGAACACCAAGACCATGAGCTTCTCTTCATTTCCTTGGCAATTGCTATGCTTTGTCACCAATTCCCAAGACCTAGAAAAATAGGGAAGAGTCACCCTAAGGATGCTAGAACTCTTGTCCATTTCAGTTAAGTTCTAAGAGTACTGAGTATTCAATCTCGTTTTCAGTGACTCTCTGCCCAGCATCACTTTTCCTACTTATCTGATGACCATCTGTACTATGCCTTTATTGGAAACCACTCTCCTCCTGAAATCCAATTTCACATCTCCAATTTTCTAATCTAGCTTGTATTCCACTGCACTGGGTTTCAGATCATTTGGGAGAGTCTCTTTTGTAACCCATTGATTGCTTCAATAGCTAAGATTTATTAAATGTTTTATATGTATTGGGCTCTAGGCACAGCATTAGCTCATAGTTTTCCTCTCACACTAAACTGGAAAATTCTCAATTCTGAATCAGTCCAAATATCTGTCTTTTCCACATCTGCACCCAGCCTGTTTAGCCCTGTTGGGGGAAATAACACAGTAGTGCAAGTTGTTGTCACTTGTATTCATGTGGAACACTGCTGAAAAAAATTCATCTCTTAACCTTCATGACAACTGTTTCAAATACCTTCTTCTTCTTTTTTTTTTTCAAGCTGAGTATTCTTCCTTTGATTCTTAGAAAAAAAAATTGAATTCCATTCAACTTTTCAGATAAACTGGAAACTATAAGATAGGAGACTTTTCATCATAAAAATATACAAAATGTTGGCCTCTGCACCATCCTTTCTCTGTTTCCTCCAGGTGTGATGGAAAAGGAGTTCATTCTCCCACCTAGGAGCAGTCCTTCCCGCTACATTCTCGTGCTCATGGAAGGTCACCACTCGCCCATCATGATCTTTCTCTGATTCTGGCTCCTCCTCATTTTACCCCCCTGAAATTCTCTACAGCCTCTCCCACACCCTCATCACACACAACTGAAATGGCCTTTCTGGATCTGCTCTCATCCACTCAGCTGTGTGTTACCCCTCTTTGAAAGTCCTATTTCTCACAAAGTTTTATACACTCATTTGCCTTTTTTTTTTCCTCCTAGGATCTCAGTCTTTTGCCTCAAACCTACCACTTTCTGTAAGATTACCATTGTCCTTACTATATCTAAATTTAATATGTTAACAACTATTGTATTACCTCTAAATTACACTTTAAAATATATTGATTATTAAGAAATATATGTGAAAAATAATGCCTAAGACTGATTTCCTGTAAAAGAATGTGATCTTTTATAAAATCCTGTGGAAACTGGCTACTTCCTCATGCTTAAGGAAATCAAACTTCACCAACCTCAAGGTTAGGACCACGGCTCCTTAATTACGCCAGAGAAGTTGCTGCTTCTCTAAGCAAGAATGCTGATGTGGCAAATTAGGCCAGTTTGCTATATCATTTTTGGACTTCCCAGGTGGCCCAGATGGTAGAGAGTCTCCTACTAATGTAGGAGATCTGGGTTTGATCCCTGGATTGGGAAGGTCCCTTGGAGAAGGGAATGAAAACCCACTCCAGTCTTCTTGTCTGGACAATCCCATGGACAGAGGAGCCTGGCAGGCTACAATCCACGGGGTCGCAAAGAGTCAGATATGACTGAGCGACTTACACTTTGCTATGTCATTTAACGGCAATGGTCAGACTTGAACCCTAACCTGCAATCAGCCCAAAGAGGCACCAGTGGTACTCTTATTGCAGTTAATTAGTTTCTGGGCCAGTGCTGGATTAAAGATTCTGCCACAGCACAGTTCTCTTATATCCTGGCCCCTGAGTGACCAGGTAAGGGACTTTGGCTTCCCTACACTGGCAGCTAAAAAGTCACACATCCCAGGTGTTAGGGACCTCACTGGAGTCTGATGGAGACCTTTAATGGAACTCTGTTCAGTGTAATACACATGGGAATTGGGAAACTACTTACCTGCTAGTCTTCTGTTCTTGGCATTTCTCTCCATTGACTGTTGTTCCGGCAGGAAGAGAGTATGTGTTGCATGGTTATTTGACTTCGCTTGCATGACAATTTGTAGACATTTTCCTTTAAAATTTAAATACAATAACATTTATGTCATAAAAATGTAATATTTTCCTTCTTCCCAGATTCCACTCATTGTCCCTATAATGGAGCTTCCCTGGTGGCTCAGGATAAAGCGTCTGTCTGCAATGCAGGAGACCCGGGTTCAATCCCTGGGTTGGGAAGATCCCCTGGAGAAGGAAATGGCAACTCACTCCAGTATTCTTTCCTGGAGAATTTCATGGACAGAGGAGCCTGGCGAGCTATAACCACTACTAACTCACTGACTAATTAATATATATAGATTCAGAGTTTTTCTGTGGAGGTAAAATATACAAATATAATGAACATATAAGGACAAGGAGATAAAGATTGAAAAAATAAATGAGAAGATTTGTTGAGAAGTACATGCAGTTATTTAATTGATTATTCTATAACTTGCCTTTTTCACTTGATGGAATAATTTGGAGCTTTTCCTCTGCTAGTATTCATAGCTCTGCCTTTCTTTCTAGCAGAAGTTTATTATCCATAACATAGAGAAATCGTAATTAGTTTAGCCCTTCTTATATTGATGGACATTTCAGTGCATTCCAGGTTATCATTATTATAAATAAAACCACAATGGACATCCTTATAAATCTTACTTTATAAGCATTTGTGATTATTTTTTAAGGTATTTAAGTTGTAAGAAATAATTACTTAAAAACTAGTATTCTGGTGCTGGGTTTGGTGTAAACACAGAGTAACACCATGGAGAAGCATATGAAAGTGGGAAATTTCACAGATCCTTGAGGGAGGCACAGCTTGCCATTTAGAGGGCCACTAGGAGGCGCTGTGGGGAGTGAGCTCATGTACTAAGGCGCAGAGCCGAGAGAGACAGTGAGGACCTATGGGCAAGTGTCTTTGTTAAGGATCACACAGGAGCACACAGTCAAAGACATGAGAGGTTTCATTGGTGTTTTTCATGTCACTTGGTGATAGTCAGCATAGGATAAGCAGGGGACGTGACAGGACCATCATTGCTACACTGGTATGCAAAGTTGCCTGGACAGGACGCTTACCATCTGTTTGTAGGGGTGTTAAGGCATCAGGAAAATATGAAGGCTTTTTTTGTTTTGTTTTGTTTTGTTTTGTTTTGTGTCTTTCTGTGCTGCTTGTGAGCTCTTAATTCCCTGACCAAAGATTGAACCTGGGGCCTCAGCAGTGAGAGCACCAAGTTCTAAGCTCTGTCGTGTCCAACTCTTTCCAACCGCATGGACTGCAGCCCTCCAGGCTTCTCTGTCCATGTACTTTCTCAAGCAAGAATATTGGAGTGGGTTGCCATTTCCTTTACAGAGTGATTTTCCCTTTCCAGGGTTCGAACTCACATCTCAGGCGTCTTCTGCATTAGCAGGCAAATTCTTTACCACTGCACAATGGACGGCCAGGGAATTTCCAGGAAATATGAAGCTTAAAAAGTATATATAGCACAGTATATAAAAGAATATAAGTTCCACGAAGGCAGACACCTTTCATTCCTTGTTAACTGCTCTATCCTCAGTGCCTAGAACAGTGTCCATAGCTAGTAAGTAGATGCTCAATAAATGTCTGTTAAGTGAAAGATCAAGATGATTTGTGTATTTCTGATTTATATCTACCAAACATAGAACTGGCAAGACTGCTATTTGTCTCCAAATCTCCTTTCTCCCCATCTTACAACGTAACTGAAACCTAGGCTTTTAGCTAGACAGATGACTGCTTACAGCTAAGATCCTATTTCCAATCTGTCTTGAAATGAGGTATAGCATCTGATGTAGACGTAGCACTGTGGGTAGCTTCTGAGTCACGCTCTCTTATTTCCCTTTTTTCTCTCCTAATGAGTAAAACGCGGATAGTGAAGTGAGCTATCCTGGATCACATGGATTAAAGGTATCTCTAAGGCGAGCAGAGCAACAGGGTAGGAGGGGAACAGGAACTGATCCTGTGGAGGGCCATGCCAGTCTTGGATTCTTTACCTCAGGATGCTTACATGAGGCATCAATCAACTTTTTAAATTTAAACCAAAATCATCTTTGGTGTTTAACAGAACAGCCAAACTCATATTCTAACTCTGTGTTTTATCAAACATTTGGACCAATACTGTCATTTTAAAGCACACTTAAAATTGCAGCTAGTATAGTCCATGGGGTCACAAAGAGTCAAACGCAACTTAGTGACTAAGCACACACACACATACACAAATATATAATCAAGAATCTTTAAAAACTTTAATTTTATTTAGTGTGTACTTTCTGGTATCTTCTTTTCTATTTTGCTATATTGTAATTCATTGCATTATATTTCTTTCTTATTCAGTTTTTTTCCCTATTCTATTCTGTCTTTCTTCCATTCTTTCCATTCTATCAAGACAAATAATATCAGACACTACCAACTAAATCAATGTCATGACTCACTACTGGGTTATAACCAATAGTCTAAAGACCAGTGTCAAAATAAGATAAAACGATTTACTTGTGTGATATATCCTATAACAAAGTTCTCCCCGCCCTTCACCTTTGCTTAGACAGAATACTAAGAATCTTTTAGAAATAACAACCTTTAAATTGTTACTGTTTCTCATACATTGAGTTCATCAGCAGTTTATGGTGATTTCAATTCTAATTCACATTTTGTTTAATTTTTCCTTATATTCTAGGGAATATACTGCATGCCTTATGTTAATAGGGTTTGCTCTAGATGAATAAGAAATCATTTCCCTCAAAGACCTATGATCTATTAGAACAGACAAACATGTAAAGAGGTAAATTAAAATAGAATGTAATTATTACTATTGTGGCTCAGGCACAGTGGTCATGAGATGAAACAGTAATATCTCCTGTGTTTGTAGCCAAAGAAAATGTTGACAGTAAAACATCAATATAGAAGCAAATCTGGTAAGATCTTCATTTCTACTTAGACATTTTTCATCTCTACTAAACAGCTTGAAGAATACCTCTGAATTTGGAGACTGAAAATATCCTGCATTTGAGTTAAGCCCAAATTCTTGCTTCTTTTCTGGTACACAAAGGGTAAATCTTAATATGGAAAACTGTAAACACTGTATACATGGAAGACTCTGTGATAACATTGTAGAGCTGAAGTTTTGGTAGTGATATTGCCCATGTTTACTGAGACATTACAATGAAAAAACATATAGCTTTAATACTCAAAATCCCTTTGTCACTTCCAATATCTTTGACATTTAAAGTGACTGTTTAATCTATCACATTTTCCCCAAACTAAAATCTTAGAAATGTACTTACTTGTCTATTTTATATTAACCTGACTTTACTTGCTAGAATTTCCTTATCTTAAAAGTGGCAGAAATGTGCCCTTGTAACAACAATCTTAGAGGTAAAACAGAGTTCAGATACACTAAGACTATTTCTTATTTTGGTGGAGAGTGCTGTGGACATTTGATGCCAATCTAAGATCCAGAGTTAAAGATCAGAGTAAGAATTCAGATGAGCTCAAGCTAAATAAATAAATAAATAAAGATATTTTCAGTGTTGTGAAGAGAAAAGGGAAGGGAGAAAGTGTAAAACTCTGAATTTCTCTTTGTCTCATATTAATCAGTTCCTTTTAGTATGTATCTTCTTGGAAATGGAACCACAGCACATCTGGAATATCTTTCCCAGGATGGCCGAGGACAGGCTATTTAACTAGTGGCCAAGAACAACCTGATGTTCTCAACTACAAATTGAAAGTGAAGGTTACTTTCTGGTAGACTTTATCTTAAAGCAGTAAAACGGGTAACTGCAGCTACAACTGAAGGTATTGATTTTGTAATTTCAGCAAATTAAGAACAAGACAGAAAACCTATTAAACCTTTCCACTGATTGCCAGGGTACTTTTTGGTGATTCTGAGTTTGACATTAAAATTACATACACCTATCTCTTTAAAGTAAAACATATACATTATATAGAAGACTAATGGCATTTTGATTCTCGTATAGTTTTGCATTTTAAATGTGAAACTTCCAAAGCTTGATACATGAATGTCAAACAACATACCTAATTTTCACAAATTAGGGTTAAATTTAGATGCATGTTTATCATGTTTTAACAAATTAAATTTTTCATAGGCCAGAAGATTTTTGTTTGAAACAGAGAAATAAGCTCTGATAATAATATTACCTCTCAGAACATTATGAGGAATGGCTATATAAAAATATTTTACAGAGAATACTGAAAAAGTAATCAAATTGTATTTTTTGTGTAAAAGACTAAAATAAATCTATTTTAGTATGTAACACATCAAATTTTTAAATATGTAATTTTAAAATTCCTTAAGTGAATACATTAAAATCACATTAATCAAAATGTCAAAGAGGAAACTGGTTTTGAAAAATTTGATAAAAGGATTGAAAGTGAAAGTGAAGTCGCTCAATTGTGTCCGACTCTTTGCGACCCCTGGACTGTAGCCCACCAAGCTCCTCCGTCTATGGGATTCTCCAGGCAAGAATACGGGAGTGGGATGCCATTTCCTTCTCCAGGGGATCTTTCCGACCCAGGGATCGAACCCAGGTCTCCCGCATTGCAGGCAGAGGCTTTAACCTCTGCACCACCAGGGAAGCCCCAAAGGACTGATAGTCTACAGTTAAATTTGGGTCATCATATCTTCTTTACACACTCACTCTACAAATCATGCTTATTAGTAGGTAGATGACATTAGAGAAAATACAACTTTGAACATATTTGGGAGTGCCTTTTGTCTACAATTAGTGAAAATCATTAAAAATTTTCATAAAATCATAAGAAAAATGTAAAAAATTGGGACAGCTCCAGGTTTATTTAATTCAGTGACTCAGTCATACATAGTTTTATTTTTTCCATTTGTTGTTTTTATCTTTTCCTTTTGTTCCTTAGTGTATCAGTTTTTTCTTAATGATTGTAAGACCCTGCTATTGTTCACTTAGCACTGAAAAATGTTCATCAAAAGAAAAGGGTCATTTGTCCCTTTGCATCTTTAAGAGCAAGGAAACTTGTATCAGAATTCTAGATCTTTTTTTCCCCTTTCTGTCTCATTGACAAACATTTTATCAAATTATTATTACTTCACTAATCTCTCTAAAAGTGAATGAATTGATCACAATTAGCTTAACATCCCAATCATAATTAGTTAATACAGGTTTAGAATGAAATCATTCCCTGGAGTATATGACTCTATGTGTGGGATAAAGTTTTTAACCAAATCAGGAAGAAGGGGAGTAGTTGGAGTAGTCAACCAGTGTCTGCAATAAGATTTGTCTCTCATTAAACATGCAATAAATTGGAAAGTTACTTATAGCTACAGTAGTGCAATCTAGGGTTTACATTCATAAACTAAAATCTGAAAGAAAATTCTCTAAAATATCTGAAGAAAAACAGACAAGGTTCCATCTGTCTTCCAGAAGAGGAATGAAGAGAACATGGAACATAATACTTTATATGATTATTTGAACATTATTTGAAGCATGAGAAAATAGTATCCTAAATAATTTTAGATCACTTACAAAAGACATAAATAAATTTCTTGGACATATGTTTTGCAGCTTTTTAAAACCTAAATATTGGCCTTCATTTATTCTTCCTATTTTGTCAACAATATTTTTAGTTCCTCAAAAATCTGTGGTCACACCATCATTTGTACTAATTGATGCTTGATTCTAATGATGTTTGTTCTTTTGCTACACAGTAAAGCAAATTTTCCATCAATGGCAAGAGAGGCACTTTAGTGTTAGACTATTCTTGGAGAAAGGATGGGATGATCATTTGAGTTTCTCTCCCAATAGAGAAAGTCAAACAGCATTAGATAGTATGTCTGCAACTAAACCTTAGAGATCTGATACTGAAACATGAAATTTCTTAAGCCTCCCTAAGGTCCATGAATCAATTAGCCTTTTATTTTCCAGATGGGATGAGAATTAAGAATAATCAGAATATTAGCCAGAATGTTACTCTTACCCATGATAGCCATGGCTGGGTTCCATCAGAATTAGCATTTTTGATGAAGTATAAGCTCTATTCACAAGTCAATCAATGTAATACACTATATTAACAAAAGAAAAGATTAAAAATCACATGATCATCTCAATAGTTGCAGAAAAATCATTTGACAAAATTAAATATCCATTTATGATAAAAAAAAAACTCTTGATAAAGTTGGTATAGTGGAAATCCATATTAAAAAGTAAAGGCTACTTATGAGGAATCCACAGGTAACTTCATATTCAATGGCAAAATGCTAAGCACATCTTTTTTTGAAGATCAAAAACAATACAAAGATGTTTACTCTCATCGTTTCTGGTTGACATTGTATTGTACATGCTATAAACAGTGATTAGGCAAAGAAAAAGAAATAAATGGGATCTACTTTGGAAGGAAAGAAGTAAAACCGTCATTATTTGCAAATGACATGACACTATATGAGTGAGTAAAATCGTTCAGTTGTGCCCGACTCTTTGCAACCCCATGGACAGTAGCCTGCCCCAAGCTCCTCCATCCATGGGATTTTCCAGGCAAGAGTACTGGGGTGGGTTGCCATTTCCTTCTCCAGGGAATCTTCCCAACCCAGGGATCAAACCCAGATCTCTCACATTGTAGACAGACGCTTTACTGTCTGAGCCACCAGGGAAGTCCAACACTGTATATAGAAAACATTAAAAATGCTACCAAGGACTATTAAAACTAATAAATAAATTCAATAAATTTGCAGAGTATAAGATTAATATATAGAAACATATTACTTTTCTGTACACTAATAATAAGCTATCAGAAAGAGGAAACAAGAAAACAATCTCATTTCCAATCGCATCAAAAAAGAAAACATCTAGGAATAAATTTAACTGTAGAGATAAAAGATCTATCCTTTGAAAACTGTGAGGCATTGATAAAGGGAATTGAAAGCAATACAAACAAATGGAAAGACAATCCATGATCACGGATTAGAACAATTAGAACTATTAAAATGTCCACACTACTCAAAGCAACCTACAAATTTAATGCAGTCCCTATCAAAATGCCCATGACATCTTTCACAGAAATATAACAAATAATCCTAAAATTTGTGTGGAAATTTGGAAACAAAAGACCCTGAGTAGCCAAAGAAATCTTGAAGGGGCAAAAATAAATAAATAAATAAATAGAAAGCTAGAGATTTCATGCTCCCTGACTTCAGACTGTACTACAAAGTTACAGTAATCAAAACAATATGTTACTGGCACAAAAGTAGAGTCATAGATCAATGGAGCAGGATATACAGTCCAGAAAAAATTCATACACATAAGGTCAATTAATTTACAAAAAAGGAGGCAAATTATACTATGGAGAAAAGTTTCTTTGATAAATGATGCTATGGAAATCTGACGGGTATGTTAAAGAATCAGACTGGACTACTTTCTCACATGGTATACAAAACTAAACTCAAAATGAATTAAAGGCCTAAATGCAAGACCTGAAAGCACAAAGAAAGAAGATAATATAGGTAGTACACTCTTTAACATAGGTCTTAGCAATATCTTCTTGGATCTGTCTCCACAGGCAAGGGAAAAAATAACAAAAATAAACAAATGGGACCTAATCAAACTAGAAAGCTTTAGCACAGCAAAGCAACCATCAACAAACAAAAAGGCAAATTACAGAATGGAGAAGATATTTGCCAATGATACATTTGATAAAAGGTTACTATCCAAAGTATATGAAGAACTCATACAATGCAATATTAAAAACAAACCAACAACTTGATTAAAAACTAGGCAGGAGACCTAAATATATATTTTTGCAAAGAAGATACACATGGCCAACAAGCACATGAGAAGATACTCAACATCACTAATCATCAGGCAAACGCTCATTAAAACCACAATGAGGACTTCACTGGTGGCTCAGTGGTAAAGAATCCACCTGCCAATGCAGGAGACACAAGTTCAAACCTTGGGCCGGGAAGATCACACATGCTGCAGAGCAACTAAGTCTGTGCCCCACAACTAATGAGCCTGTGCTCTAAAGCCTGGGAGCTTCAGCTACTGAGCCCACGTGCCACAAACACATATGCCCAAGTGCCCTAGAGTCTGTGCTCCACAACAGGAGAGGCCACTTCAATGAGAGGCCCTCGCACCAAAACTAGAGAGTAGCCCCCACTTGTTGCAACTGGAGAAAACCGTCTTGCAACAACAAAGACCCAGCCCAGCCATTAGTAAATAAGGAAACTTAATCTACAAAAAATAAAATCACAATGAGATATCACCTCACATCTGTCAAAATAGTAGTAAATAAATAAGTAAATAAAAAAGACAACAAATAATTGTTGACAAGGATGTGGAGAAAAGGAAACTCCAGAACACCAATAGAATATAAATTGATACAGCCACTATGGAAAATAGTACAGATTTCCCTCAAAATACTAAAAATAGAAGTATCATGTGATCCAGCAATTCCACTCCTGGAGTTATATCCAAAGAAAATGAAAACACTTGTTTGAAAAGACATATCCCCTTTAATGTTCATAGTACTGTTATTTGCTGTACTGTTCCAAGTCACTTCAGTCATGTCCTACTATTGCAAACCCATGGATTGTAGCCCACCAGCCTCCTCTGTCCACAGGATTCTCCAGGCAAGAATACTGGAGTGGGTTGCCATTTCCTCCTCCAGGGGATTTTCCCAATCCAGAGACTGAGAATCTGCTGCATTGCAGGCAGATTCCTTACCATCTGAGCAGCCAGGGAAGCTCATCATATAGATACTACGTAAAACTCAAGTTGGACAAAATCAGGAAAGAAAAGAAAAATCAAACTCACATTTTATGTACTTGAATTATATGATATATTTTAATGCATTTTAAGCATGCAAATATTCCTAATTAAAAAAGACTATCTCTGATTCTAAATAGAATAGCATATATAATAGTTGTAATGTTACATCATTAGAGACAGTTTTCCAGTAGGACTTTCTAAGGTCTAAATGACAAATATGTGAATATCAGTCAGCAGTAGAGTCTCCAGTGTCCGTGACAGATAGCACTATATCATCAGAGCAGAATTTTTCAGGTGAAGCCAAATATGTTTTCAGAACTGTTCTCAACATGGTACTCCAGACACTATTACTATTCTATTCTGTCATTTGAAATTTGCCATCCTAATATTAGGCAAATACTAGTTCTGTGAGTGTCTAAATATTGTTAAAGTGAATCTGATATTGATTTTTAAAATATTTTTAGTATTAAATATTTTATTTTTGCATTTGCACATAATGTCTACTAGGCTATTGCCAAGATCCAGAAAAGGATTCAAACTTGAAAAAGAAAGAAAAGTGAGCATATTTGTGAATAGGCTAATTAAAAGAAAACTGTTAATTATATGAATTTATAAAATTTATATTTTAAAATAATATGTTTATTAGAAGACAGTTAAGATATAAAAATTAACTAAAAAAGTAAACCTAAACAACCCATAAAAGTATTAATTATTTGGCATAATATGAAAACATATTTATCATTCTCCTTGAGTATTGGATTAAAATATTAAATCACAAGTATGAGTTAACAAAGATATCTGGGGGCTTAAAATTCCATCTATGATCCACTGGACAGCATGAGGATTTGTAGAACCTTGACAGAATCTCTTCCTCACTGTATTTCAGTAGGTCTGCAGTGCCATCCTTTGATTATTTCCATATTTCCTGAATGTACCATTGGCATAACCATAACTGGCAACTGGTACAAACTCAGCAATGGTCCCCTGGTTCATGGAGTAAGAGTGGTTATGGAAGAGAACCAAAGTGGATACACCCTTCAAAGCCACCTCCACCCCATCCCCACCGGGTTTCCTTTCCTCCTACAGTATACAATACCAAAACAAAGGAACTTACTGAGTAGTACCACCATTGCAAAACAAGGAAGCTAAAGGTGATGCTACCTCTCAAGTGCTCACTCTCCTTATGGCCAGTGTAAAAACTAGGTGGGTCTTGGGAATGATTGCAGGTTATTATAAACTTTAGGAAGGTAATGATTTCAATTGTGATTTTCATTTCAGATGTGGGTCTGTGAGAGCATAGATATTCCATAGCCTCTTGTATGTTGTATACAGTTATTGACTTAGAAGCCATTTTCTCTATCTATATTAATAAGGACAATTAATAAGAACAATCACCTGGATAGAGTAGTACATCTTCACTATTTTAAATTACATTTATACCAATATGTATTTGGTTATCATATAATTGGTAGGATCTTGAGCCTTTTGGTATGTCACAGATCTCCAAACTCATTCATCCTTTCTATGAAAATATGCTAATTTGTCTTGAGAAACAAGAACTCATAAGTATCTTAAATATCTAGAAATGTACAAACATGCTAGAAGGTTATATGGTAAGTGGAAAGAAATTTGAGGCACCTGTCACATCAGTGCAATGACGTTCCATTTTCTGGGGCTTGTTTGAAATAGACTTGTCATATGTAAAGGTAAATTGCTATACTTTGTACTGTCTACCGCAAAGAAAGAGGCATAATGGGATTTTTGGATTTTGGAGGCAACATATTCCACATTTGGGTACACTGTTCTGATCAGTTTGCTGAGCAAACTACAAGGGTTCCAATTTGGAGTAAGACTCATAAAAAGAGAGAGTTCTTCAAGTCCAGGCTGCTGTGTAAACTACCTAAGACTTGAGTATCATGACCAGTGATACTTTCTAAGTGTCTTTTGCACTTATGGATGCTTTATGGAGACTCTG
>SJYC01054806.1:0-10514 GCA_006408675.1 Madoqua kirkii | reverse complement strand
ATAAAAAAAGCTATTGATTCTTACATACTTAGTTGAAAACAGACACCTTTTTGAAAAGTCTTATAAAATTATTCAAATATTTTTACTAGAATAAAATATCTTTATTTCAGTAGGCAATGAAAATTGTATTTGATTTCAGTGTTCTTTGCCTTTTCACTGCAGATATTCATATCTCTATATATATTTTTTAAGAAAAAAATAGATAAAAAATAATGAAAATAACTGATGTAGGTATAAAATTCTTGGGTCACAATATTTTCCTCAGACTCTGATTTAATCCCAATTTTGCCAAATTATTTTCATCTACTGCTGAGAGAAAAAACTTTTCATAATGTCCTATACAATTTCCTGATTTGAGTGGCCTTTAGTTAGCACTTTTGCCTTTTTTAAATGACTTTTCCCCTGCTCCTACCATCCATTTTAATTACTATAACTTCTGAAGTTTATAGTAAACTTCAATCCTGCTTCCAGGGATTTTTCTATTGATGGAATGTATCCTAGGGACCCATGCATCCCATCACTACTGCTATTGGTTCAATGTACTCCGTTCTTTTTAGGAGGATGTTTTTCTTGGGTGTTGAAGGAGATGACCAGAATATTTGGAAACCTGCCCTGTTTGCTTCAGAGATTTTTACCTGGGGTGTTAAGGTCCAGTTTCTGTTACAGACAGAGTGTTAGTTATGTAGGACTTGGAACAGAGAGGAAAGTAAAACATGCTAATTTTTAACTTTTTAATCTAAGCAATGGACTTCCATGGTGGCTCAGTGGTAAAGTATCTGCTTGCCAATTCAGGAGAGGCAGGTTTGATTCCTGGGTTGGGAAGATCCCCTGGAGAAGGAAATGGCAACTCACTCTAGTGTTCTTACCTGGGAAACCCATGGACAGAGGAGCCTGGTGGGCTCTAGTCCATGGGTTTGCAAAGAATTGGACACAACTTAGTGACTAAACAAGAACAGCAACAACATTTTATGACTATTACATGATGCAAAGGCTGAAACCATGTTCCAGGTCCACTAGCTGAAAATAAGAGATGATGAACTAAGACTTCTGAGCTTATCTGTAATTTAAAAATTAAAGAACAGAGAGTTAACAGACTTTTCAGAACTGGCAATATTTTTACACATGAGAGAGGTAGTCTATACTTTTCTGGATGAAAGGAAATTCTGTGAATCATTAAATTATAATCAAATTGGGGAAAAAGATTGATTGAGGGATTCATTTTTCATTAAACATATACATCTCACCCCTTTCCTTACATTTTACATTTTAAAGATGGTGTTTTGGGTGCTACATTTTTGTTTTCTTTCTACCTAGTTCTGCTTTTCTGTCATGGCTTACAGTATCATCTTTCAAAGACAATGCTGAAAGTTCTCTGGGGACTTGTGGTGCTTTATTGAGTAATCTTTGATCAGATTGTAATGGAAATCCCTGCAGGTGATATAAAATGTGTACATATATTTGAATACATAAAATATGTATTTTTTTATTTCATCCATCTTTGACATTTCTAAATATGGACTTATTTAGCATGTTGGCCTCCAAACAACAGACTCATCTTGGGGGTATATTTCAAAAGAGTGATGATTTTAAAAATTGATGATGAAAATAATTGGGTTTATGAATTCTTTGAAAATCAGGGATCCTATCTCAATAGCAATAGTAAAAACTGCTACTGAAGTATATACAGAAACCGAGACTAAAGATGTATAATGTCCTTGTTCTATTAAATATGTTTTAAATTGTGTTAACCATCATGATATTCACAAGCTTGGATGGCTTAAATGTTTAATACTAATACAGTTGTTTATTTAAACTGAGAAATAATTTGTATATAAAAGAAATATGTGATTCTACCTCTACTGACATTTATAAGTTCAATGAGCCTAGATTTTATGTATATATTATGTGTTCTTATACAGGTTCATATTAGGTTTTGACAAAAGAGCAGGGGTACAAAAAATTAGGGTTATCCATTTGTTCAGATGTCACTCATTAAATTATCATTTTCCCCCTAAGGCTGTATTTACACTTGGATTGTTAGATGGGGTATGCTGAAGAACAATCTCTAGGATTTGAAACAATTGCAAATAGCCATATTATGATAAGCAGTCAGAGTCGATAAGCTGCTTCAAAGCAATTCCCTTCTGTTTTCTTGTGAAAACAAAAGCGATAGTGAGGGTTTTAAAACTCCTTTTCAGGAAAAAAAAAAAAAAAGGCAAACAAATAAACTGCCACCAACACAATGCAAGTAAAAATACTTGAGATTACATTGCTGAGCTCCTATTTTATATCTTCTTTTTTGAGATGGTCAGTCAGTTATCCCACAGAAATAACATAGGAAGAGTACCAGAAAACAAAGTTTACTATAGTCTTAAGTCCTAGAGAAACAGTTACCACATGTCACAAGGGACCAAACATGGTGACAGTTGGGGTGCCAAGGAATAGGGCTCATGCAAGCAGATCCAGGATCCATGGATGAATACCTTAATTGAAGGTCACAGTAGAGTACACAAGAAGAGGGATGAGGATTTCATTGGTGGTTTGAATGTTACTAGGTGATGGGCCATTGAGGACAGGAAGGAGAACTAGTGATATGGAGGGGCTAGCCCCATCCTACTGGTGCAACAGACCTCTTGGGAGGGTCTGCATACTCTATTTTCAGGCATTTATATGTAGCAGGGAAAAAATGATGAAGTTTCAAAAGTTTATTGAACATTGTAACACTCCTAAAAATTAGAAAGATACCTAGACAGCATATTAAAAAGTAGGAACATCATTTTGTTGACAAAGTTCCATAGAGTCAAAGATATGGTTTTTCCAGTAGTCATGTACAGATGTGAGAGTTGGACCATAAAGGAGGCTGAGCATGGAAGAATTGAAGCTTTTGAATTGTGGTGCTGGAGAAGACTCTTTAGAACCCCTTGGACTACAAGAAGATCAAACCAGTGAATCCTAAAGAAAATAAACACTGAATATTCACTGGAAGGACTGATGCTGAAGCTGAAGCTCCAATACTTTGACCACTTGACGCGAAGAGGTGGCTCATTGGGAAAGACCCTGTTGCTGGGAAAGATTGATGGCAGGAGGAGAAGGGGGCACAAGGATGGATGAGAAGTTTGGATGGCATCACTGACTCAATGGACATGAGTTTGAGGAGATAGTGGAGAGGGAAACCTGCTATGCTGCAGTTCATGGGGTGGCAAGGAGTTGGACAAGACTTAGCCACTGAACAGCAAGAAAGGTTACCATACTAATAACATAGTGTGTTCAGGTCCCTCAAGTCCACTCTCACATTCAATTGTTTACTAGAAAGATTCATAGAACTCAGAAAAGTTGTTACAACTAACAGTGAAATGATACAGATCAAAATCAGCAAAAGAAAAAGGCATATGGGTAGAATCCAGGAGAGACCAGGCACAAGCTTTCAGTGGTCATTTCCCATTGGAGTCCTGTGAATAGTACTTAATGATTCAAGCAGTGATGCATACCAACACACATGGAATACAGCCAACCAGGAAAGTTTATCCAAGTGTTAGTCCCCAGGGATTTTACTGACTGTAGATAAGTAATATATCTATATTACTATATAGTATATCTATACCTGGCTGATCTTAAGTATTCAGTCTCTAGTCACACCTAAGGTCAAACTGGTTTTGCATGGCCTAAGACTCCCACCATAGATCACATTGTCATCATAAACTATTTGATATGTATTAAGGCCCAGGTTAAACAAGGATACTGTTATGAGGCAACATATTTCAAGGCTTAGAAGTTGTCTCCTAGAAACAGGTCTAGACTTTTCTTAATAAAGTGCAGAACTTGAACACCCCAGATTTGCCAGTCATCATTTTTTAAACTTTATTGAGGTATAACTGATGTACAAAAATTGCACACATTTAATGTAAAAATCTTGATGAATTTGATTGTCTGCTTACACTTGTAACACCATTACCGCAACTAAAGTACTAACAAACCATCACCTCCAAATTTCCTTGAGTTCTTTTATGTTTTGCTTCTCTTTATTTCTGGTAAGGACATAGCATGAAATCTATCCTCTCTATATATTTTAAAGTGCACAATACTGTATTGTTATGGGTACTTTGCTATACAGCATCTCTCTAGAACTTATGTAACTAAAAATTTATGTCCATTAAAAGGCAATGCCACATTTTACACACACTCTTTGCCCCTAATAAACACTATTCTATCCTTTGTTTCTATGGATTTGACTATCTTATGTACCTCATATTCATGGAATTATGCAGTGTTTGTCCTTCAGCGGTTGCTTATTTTACTTTGTAGTGTCTTCCAGTTTCATTTATGGAGGAGTATAGATAACCCTTTGAGATCTGGATTTTGATTCTTTCAGATATGCACCCAGAAGCGAGATTGCTGGATCAAATGGTGGTGCTATTTTCAATTTTTTGGAGGAAACTTCATGTTACCTCCATAGTGGCTGCACCATTTGATATTCTCACCAACAGGATATAAGAGTTCCTTTTTTTTCCACCTCCTTGATAACACTATCTTCTATTTTTTCATAAGAGCTATCCTAATAGATGTGAGGTGACATCTCATTGTGGTTTTGCTCTGAATTTCCCTATTAATTAGGCATTTTGTATATCTTTTTGTTTTGTATTTGGTAGCCCACTCCAGTGCTCTTGACTGGAAAATCCCATGGATGGAGGAGCCTGGTAGGCTGCAGTCCATGGGGTCATTAAGAGTCAAACATGACTAAGTGATTTCACTTTCTCTTTTTACCTTCATGCATTGGAGAAGGAAACGGCAACCCCATCCAGTGTTCTTGCCTGGAGAATCCCAAGGACAGGTGAGCCTGGTGGGCTGCCGTCTATGGGGTCACAGAGTTGGACACGACTGAAGTGGCTTAGCAGCAGCAGCAGCAGCAGCTGTTTTCTTTGGAGAAATGCTACTCAAGTCATTTGTATATTTTTTTAAAGTCAGGTTATTTGTTTCTTTCTCTATTAGGTTGTAGAAGATTCTTACATGTTTTGGATATTAATCCATTATTAGGTAGATTGTTTGCAAATGGTTTCTCCAATTTATTTGTTATCTTGTCTTTTGATTGTTTTCTCTGCTATGTAGGTTTTTAGTCTTTTATATTTCCTTTGTCTATGTTCTGTTTTGTTGCATGTAGTTTTGGTATCAAAACCATGAAATCATTGCCAAGACCAATATCAAGACATTTTTCTATGTTTTCTCAATAAGTCGCACATTTTAAGGATATTCTTTTAAGTTTTTATACATTTTGAGTCAATTTCCACATATAGCATTAAAATGGGGCTTCTCCTGTGGTTCAGTGGTAAAGAATGTGTCTGCAATACAGGAGCTTCAGGAGATGAAGGTTTGATCTCTGGGTTGGGGAGATCCCCTGGAAGAGAAAATGGCAACCCACTCCAGTATTCTTGCCTTGAGAATCCTATGGACAGAGGAGGCTGGCGGACTCTTTATAATGAGTCAGATACAATTGAAGCAACTTAGGATGAGCACACATGGTGTAAGATATGAGTTCAGTTTCATTCTTTTACAAGTGGGTATGAAGTTTTCCCAACACCACTTGTTGAAGAGACTATCTTGTTTCCATTTATGTATTATTGGCACCATTGTTGAGATCAATTACCACGTATATTTGGATTTATTTCTATACTCTCTGTTCTGTTCCTTTGGTCAATATGTCTCTTTTTAAACTGCTATCATATTATTCTTATTTTTTTTTTAACTGTAGCTTTGTGATGTATTTTGAAGTCAGAAAGTGTGATGCTCTCAGCTTTGTTCAAGATTTTTTTCTTTTTTACTATTTAGCACACGACTTAGCAACTGTACAACAACAAAGATCTTTTATAGTTCCATAGAAATTTAGGTATTTTTTTTCTTGTGATGGAATTTCACTAGGGATTACATTAAATCTATACATCTCTTTGGGTAGTATTGTCATTTTAACAATATTAATCTTATGATCCATGGATACTAAATATTTTTCCACTTATTTATTTCCATTTAATTTTTTTTACCAGTGTATTATAGTTTTTCAGTACACAGGTATTCCACTTCTTCATTTAAGTTTATTCTTAAGTATTTTGTTCTTTGATACTGTTATAAATGGGGTTATTCCTTTAATTTCCTTTTTATATAGTTTGTGTGTGGAAATAACTGATTTTCACATATTGATTTTGCATCCTGCAATTTTGATGAATTTATTAGGTCTAAAAGTTTTTTGCTGAGTTAATATTTCTATGTATAAGATTGTGTCATCCACACACTGAGACAATTTTACTTTCTTTCCAACTTAGATGGCTTTTATTTCTTTTTATTGAATAATTGCTTTGTCTAGGATTGCCATAAGTGACTATTTTAAATATAAGTAATCAAAATAGATAACCATGTCTTTTTCTTCTTGTTTTAGAGGAAAAACAGATTTTACTATTGAGTCAAGATTTGAGGAAGACCCTGTTCTAGACCCAGTGGAACAGTATTTAAAATGGTCAGGTCACTTTTTAAATTAAAATTTATATTATGCAAGGCGAAGGCACTAAATAAATGAGTAAATAGAGAATACAATATCAAGGTTTGAAATGTAATTAAAATAAAAAGGTATCATGGTATTGATAAAAATTTTGGCTGGAGTTTTTATTTTACATTGTTTGATGAGATCAGATAAGATCTCTGTGAGGAAATTATATTTATTTAGCTGCTACTACTGCTAAGTCGCTTCAGTCGTGTCCGACTTTGTGCAACCCCATAGACGGCAGCCCACCAGGCTCCCCCGTCCCTGGGATTCTCCAGGCAAGAACACTGGAGTGGGTTGTCATTTCCTTTTCCAATGCATGAAACTGAAAAGTGAAAGTGAAGTCACTGAGTCGTGTCCAAACCTCAGCAACCCCATAGACTGCAGGCTACCAGGCTCCTCCGTCCATGGGATTTTCCAGGCAAGAGTACTGGAGTAGGTGCCATTGCCTTCTCCTATTTAAGCTGAGACATATATAAATATATCACTTTACAGCTATATAAAAATAAGAGAAAACATATAAAAATTTAGTAATTAAAGCTAACTGTGACATACACTCATTAAAAAGTGTAAGTTACTTAAGAAAATAGGAAAAGCCTAGTGTAGTGAAGGCAGATTTTGGGGGCACATGCATCTTGATCATATGTTGGAGTTGAATAGGAAGAAGGCAAAGTTTTTCTAACAACAAATGTAGGAATGGCTAAAATACCTCTGGATAGTATAACAAGATATTTTGTAAATTAAAAAAAAAATAGAATTGTCACTGTAAATTTGGCAGTCTCCAGTACTGTTATTTTGTATGTTTGTTTCACAAAATGTAAAATTTAAAAAATGGCTATAGTACCTTTTTTTTTCTTTCATTTGAAGGGTCAAATCTCTGCCCATATATAAGATTATTAGGGAGTGGTAGGAAATAGAGATGGATAATAGGGAACTGAAAATCAGTTTAATGGATGCCTTCAATGCCAGTAAATGAGGGTTTCTTGGGTGCTTATTATCATATAGGACTAAAGAGGTATTATTGTGTTCTTTGTATTACCACTTAACAGTTAATGGTGGGAAAGAATGAATGGGTCAGGAAGGCAAGAGGCAAACTCCCCAAATTCTTTATAAAATGTGGTAATTATTGCTAAATATGACATTAATGACAAAAATAATGACATTACTAACATTATTATGTGGAAGCATAATGTGGTATAAAGGGCATAGGCCTAACAGGTCAGTAAATCTATGTCTGCTATTAACTGGTTGTGTGACCATAAATAGGTCACTTTACATCACTTAACTTCAGTTCTTCCATTTTTAAATTAACCTTTTAAGGTTCTTCTGAGTTTAAAAATTGTATGATTTAATGTTGAATGCCTTGTAATAAGATTTTAGTTATAATTTGTGTCAAAACTTGCTCAAAAAAAAAAAAGAATCTGAGAATGAAAGGATTTGCATTTGATAATATTCTAGGTTGTATTTTCTGAGTCTCCTTAAATTATCTATATCCCAGTGCATGTGTTCATTAATAATCATTGTGAGCCACATACAAGACAGTGGACTTGTTCTTTCTTCTGCTAATTCTGGTTTCTCTCCATTTAAAAAACTTTTCTGCGTGCCTCATGCAGATTTCAAGACACCATTAAATAACATGAAATATTTATTTTGATTTATATTAGATATAGTATTCAAAGAGGTATGTGCTTCATGAGTGAATGAATTGAGTTATGGGTTGATAAATCTGATCGACAAATCTTTTAAAGTAAGAAAAATGTGGAATTACAAAACTACCTATAGGTGTCTTGTTGGAACTTTGCCATTGCCATAGTGTTAATCATTCCTCTGCTCTCTCTCCTCTGAAGGATATTCTTCAGAGAGCAAGAATTTTTGTATGTGTGCCTGACATAAAAAAGGTAAAAACAAAGTGTTAAGAAATTACACAGATATCTTCCTTTTTAAAAGATATCTTCTTTTATAATAAGTAACGAAAAGAGAACAGTATGGCAATGGTGAAGTTCCAATAAGACATCTATAGGCAGTTTTGCAATTCCTCAATTGTATTTTTTCTTCCTTTAAAAGGTAAAAACAAAGTGTTAGGAAATTGAGCAGATAGATGGTTATTTATCATATCTAAGTTTCACTTTTACTCTGTGGAGAGTAACACATTTTAAGAAGAAACTTGTGCTTCTTAACATATCTCCATTAAGATGATATTTTTGTCTGTTCAAATGATATATAACTGGCTGGAAGTAAACTTTTTATCATTATCTCAAGAGAGAAAAATCAGCTATAATATTTGTGCATTTAGAATATAAGGCAAATTACCAACACATAAATATAATTCACACCAGTACGAAACAGGGTCAAGCAAAGAAGATAATTTTCTGTTAAACTGAATATTCTCTGTCTCTTATTATTTAAAATATAGAAAACTAATTTTTTCAAGCAAGCACCCCATTCTTAACTCCCTTCTTAACAATTCAAGAGATTGTTATATTTGAAACGATTTCAGTCTTATACATATGTACCTAGTCAACTTCCTTCTGTGTATGGAATACGTAACATCTACTGAATTCAAGAAATATGATTTCAAACTCTCAGTACTCTAGTGCACACATGCACACATATTCCCGTAAGTTGTAAATAGCTGTTATCACTTGTTAGGATAACTTAATTAAACTTGCTTATTAAAAACCTTTAATTCGTTAGTGATAAAATCTTGATTAGTACATTTTCCTGCTAGGTGACCTTCTAATTTAATAGAAAATGAATTTTTAAATGGGAAAAAATGCCTGTGGCAGAGATTTTGTGCTAGTGAATAGAGTTTGCAATACACATAGGGACATATTTGAGCCTAATTAGTAAGGGTGCAAATGAATTTTTATTTCATACACCAGAAGTGTCATTGATGAACCACAGTGAGGAATTTGAAATGCATTCAGATTGGCAGTGTGGGACTGAAATCTGTGGGAAAATCACAAGCTAATTCATTGATTGCCTCTTGGAAATTACTGCTGTTAATTGTTAGGTAATTAACATGGAGCTACAATTATATTGGCCTAAGGGGGTGATTAATGTTTCAACATGTCACATTAGCAGCCACTGGATTTTCAAAGCTTTTCTTTTCACATGGTAAAGGAGACAGATGGTATATTGTCTATGGATTTTTTTTTAAACTAAAGTTTATGCTGAAAGCAAGTATGTGAATTTCCTGTTCTTGAGCCTCCTTTTATAGATCTAAATTTTAACAAAAGAATTGATAACTTTCATGAAATAATGTAATATTTCATGATATTCCTCTACTTAAAATATATTGTTAAATAAGAAATTTATTTTAATTTTGTAAAAGCAAAACTGTCTTCAGTTTGAGGAGTCAGCATTTTTCTTTATTACAGGTCTTAAATTATTTAGTGATGGTAAGAAGAAAAAGAATTGTACAATAACATATTTATAACAATCAATATAATTTAAGCAGAAACCAAATGAACCATGCTGAACAGACGCATTTAGTAACAGTAATATAGAGTACATTAATATTTCTGTCTTTCAGCATTTCCTAGCTCTGTCACCATTTTTTCTTCTTAAAGCTATGTGTTTTCAATAGTCCAGAACCTACTTTGGCCCCATTTATTGAGACATGGATTTTTCAGAATTGTCGTCTGAAGCAAATTATCTCTAAACATCAAGGCTAAAAATTTAAGAGATAGAAAAAATAAAAGCAGCTTGTTAATTAGGGAGGACCCATGCAGAAATCAACAACACTTATTAGAAAGTTAGCTTGAGATGTTATATTACATGCTAAGAATTTTTTATACCAATAGTTTTTTAATCTCAATATCATTATGTTAAACCATCCCAGAGTCTGGGTGCAACTATCTTATGATGCAAATAACTGTGAAAAATTACATCCAAACTTTAGTTACTTCTATAATTATAAAATAATTTTTGATCTTGCAAATCTAATTTCATTTAAACATTAATTGACACTTTATTGATACCATGGATA
>SJYC01054805.1:0-94217 GCA_006408675.1 Madoqua kirkii | reverse complement strand
ATTCATGGGATCGCAAAGAGTCAGACATGACTGAGCGACTGAACTGAACTGAACTGATACACAAGAGAAACAAACTCACACAGACAGAAAACATACTCAAGGTTACCAAAGGGGAAAGGGATGGGGGAGGTATAAAAGACTATGGGATTAACAGATACACAGTGATAAGAATTTATTGGTATATTATGAGGAATAATATTCAATATCTTATAGCAATCTATAATAGAAAATAATCTGAAAAAGTATTCATATAACTGAATCACTTTGCTCGATACTTAAAACTAACACAATATTGTAACTCAACCATACTTCAATTAAAAAAAAAACTTTGACCAAAGTCAATAATTTATCACAGTCTTCTTTTGTTCTATGAGTTAAGGGTACTTACCCGCCAATATCCTGCTTCACAAAGTCCCCAGGTTCTTGTCGTCTTGATTCCACTTGGCCAGTTGTTCCAGGAAGAATATTAATCAGGAAGAGAAGCCCAAGGCCAGCCATGTAGAACTGACTCATTTGTGTGATTATCATCTTCTTAGGCACCAACTTAGAGAGACCTGTGAGTTCCATATTCAGAGGAAGAGGAAAGGAATAGAAGACAAAAGGAAGGAGAAAGAAGAGATGAAAAAATATTTTATTCAACTCAGAGTCATTTAATTTTCATAATATACAGTTACTAATGTTTACTGTGAGAGTTCTCCTCCAATTCACCAATGCCACCAAAATTCACTTCTGGCATACCCTTCTTTTGATTATACCAGAGCCCATCCAATAGAAGGTAGTGTAAAGACTCTAAATCAGTAATCAGAAGTCTTAGATTACAATTTCATCTTTTTCCCTGTCTTCCTCTGACTAGGTGAGTCACAGAGCTTCTCACAGCCTCAGTTACCTCTTATAATCCAAGATCCTAAAATAGTCTCTCATCTTCACTTTATTTCCCCCCAATCCTGTTTGATTTCTTACTATCACAAATGTCTTTTCATGAGTAATTATGTAATATTGTAGAAAATCTTAGGATATTAAGACTGGAATCTCTTTATGAAATTTTTGGGGTTGATTCTCATCTTGATATGGTTAGACGGTTTTTGAAAATATCAAAAGGCCTGGAGTAGAGGGACTGTTTCCTCTGAATCAGATTGGGAAACTGCTGAATGATGAGACACGGTTTTCCCATAAAAAAATATTTGAGGGCAAAGCCAGCCCAAAATAGGGCCACAACATAAAGAAATCCAAGCCTAGTCTCCTGGTACAGAAGTTCCTCCATGGTCAGCAGATTATACTGATTATGTGATTTAGAGTTGTCTATATGCAAGGATGTTTTATGAACTCTAGTTTGGTGGTTTACCCAGGATATGGGGTTAAGAAAACAGTGTAAAGAGGCACTTGCTTGTATCCTTATGGCCTCCCAGAATCTGAGACACTGACCACCTGAAGAAGACCTAATTCTGACCCAGCACCATACTCTTTTTCAGTCATAGATGTGGTTTAATTTTCAGAAGGCATAGAAGGATATGGAACATTTTTCCCAAGGAAAGCTTATACAAGAGACTAATATGTAAAACAGATACATGCTGAACAACTATTCTGATTGATGAGAAGATGAAGAAAAAAAGTCTTTCTAAATTGATCCTCACCCTCCTTGCCCCAAAGCAGCCACTAGGTTCTATACTGGGGCTTCCCTGGTGGCTCAGCTGGTAAAGAATCTGCCTGCAATGCAGGAGACCTGAGTTCGATCCCTAGGCTGGGAAGATCCCCTGGAAAAGGGATCAGGTACCCACTCTAGTATTCTGGCCTGGAGAATTCCATGGACAGAGGAGCCTCACAGGCTACAGTCCATGGGATCACAAAGAGTGAGACATGACTGAGCAACTTTCACTCACTCACTCAGGTTCTGCTTTAGATTGTCTTCTTAAATCTGGTGCAGGTATAGAATACTATGATAAGCAAGAAGACAGATTTCTGACATGGGGAAATGTCCACAGCATAGATAGAAATAGTCACAGCATTAAGTTGCATCATTTAAATGTGCCAATATTTGACAATTTTTCTTTTATAAAACATCAGTTTCTAATGCTCAGCCTAATAAGTGCTATGATGATCATGATTCATGAGCTGTATAAGAGTTAATGGCTATTTTACAAAAATCAACAAAAACAGTACAGTTAAGAAAACCATAGCATATGAGGAAGAAAATATGGTGCAATACAACTCTAAGGCAAGAGAAACACTTGTAGTATGGGCAATAACTTTGACATATGTTCAAACTTTCATAGGACCCAAAGTTTGAAATTCACAGGAGAAAGATTAATGCTCAGATAATCATGATTGATAAATACTCTACAGGAAGAAAGAAGAGTTGGAACAGGATATGAAGTCCAAATTGTAGAAATCATCCATGGAATATAGGACAGAACTATGATGCATACTCAAAAAACATGAGTATCTGAGTAACAATCCTGGATTTAGGAGAAGGTGGCCATGTTGCATGAGCAAAGATACCAGTAGTGTGTGCTCATCTATGCTATTCTAGCATATAACTACAGTTTGCATTCAAATGATCATGGTAAACAAGCTGCAAACCTTCACACTAGACATAGATGCCAATGACACAGAAGCAAATGCCCATAATTTGGAAGGAGAAAACTATGAAGACAAAAATGTTGTATGAACTCATGACTAAGATATTAATACATGTTTAAATAACCATTATGCATGAGAAGACATTCATAACATATAAAAGAAGTTGGACATAGTGCCCTCCAACTCCCATGACACTTGTTAGCAAACAAATTATTATAATTCATGTGAACATTTATGATATAAAACCATTTGGCCATGGTATATGTCAGAAAACCATAATGAGCCTAGTAAACACTGACCAAGAGAAGATGTCCTTGGTACATATTTCATTAAGACATTGCATGTGATCAAAAGAATTCCACTAGAGTGCTGTACAAAAATGTGAATATATTTAGTAACATTAAACTGTAAAGTTAAAATAGTTGATTGTTTATGTGTTTTTAACCAGAATTAATTTTTTAATTAAAAACAACATGGAACAGGTAGGTTTAGCAAGATAGCACATATCTGTAAAACGGAACCCAACTCTCATACATGTACAGAGAAATATGGCACATTAGCCATTATTAGCATTAAATGAACATAAATCCATGTATATGATCATGTACATGTAAATGATGTAAATCCATGTAAATGATCAACCTCAGATGATCATCAAACAAGCACAGATAAGGACAGTAGAAGGCCAGATGTTTAAAATTCTTCTAAAAATAATAAATAAATTTTAAAAATTAAAAAAAAATAAAATTCTTCTGCCAAACTTGTTTAATTTTCAAGTAACCACAGTACATAAACTGAAAACAGTGACACTTAAAGAAAGACCCTTCAAACATAGTAGAAAACATCTATTAAGCTAGAGACACCTATGGTATATACTTAAACAACCATGATGAATGTGAAGAAGCATTTGGTATATTAGTCCTTAACTGTGATATGTGCACACACAATGTATGTATCATAGCAACCATGATACAGGAATTAAGTGACATGGTTTAGGAGGAAATGGTCATGCTAGACTGCCACAATGTAGGAACAGAAGCCATGGTCCAAGAGTAAGCAGACATGCTGAACTTTTTTTCACTGGGTAAGAGAGGTTAAATATAGATGCAAGTGGTTACAATAAAGAATAGATATTTTTCAAGTATTGATGACCACAGTGAATAAATTATTATTTATAACATGTGAACAAATATAATTCACATATTCATGGTAAATACACTGAAAATTATAGAAAAAGAACATCATATAGTGACATGAATATTCAAACAACTATGTTGCAAGCTCATGCTCAGTCACTTCAGTCATGTCAAACTCTTTGCAAGCCCATGGGATTTTTTCAGAAAAAGTACTTGAGTAGGTCGCCATTTCCTTCTCCAATGTTGAGTAGAATGTAAAACATAATAATAGTTGTTTAAAATCAGTATAAAGAAGCCAGTTCACATTGCAAAAGTAGACAACCATGGTGTATGCTCATATAAATACAGCAAATTAAACACCAATGACATATGAACTTAAAACCATTGGGTGTATTCAGATAACCATGGCCACAATGGTAGATCCCTTTGGTAGGTGCAGATTGGCTATAATACAAGAAGCACCAGCCCTTGTGCAGGCTCAGATAATCTTGGTGTTAGAACGTATTATCCATGGTACAGGAACACACAATCATGACACATGCCCAAGCCACCATAACATGGCCCTGCACAGCCAAAATTTAGCAAATGGTTATTCAACCAATTCACTCTTCTCCAGAGATAAAGGAAGTTACAAGGAACTAATGAGAGGGAAATCTCCATTATCTGATAACTTACAAATTAATATCTCCATCCTACAACTCTCCTGTAACCCATATCTGCACTTTGATGTCCAAGAAGCATCTTAAACCTAACATGTTCATATCTGAGGTTCAGATATCCACCTATACACACACACACACACACACACACACACACACACACACACACACACACAGGCCTGGATTACCTCTCATCTGTTTCATCACATATAATGGTAACTCCAGCTTTCCATTTGTTCAGAGTTAACACTCAGATGTTATTCTTGATTCCACTTTTGCTCTCACACCCACACTTAATCCATAAACAAGTCTCATGGGCATTCCACTCAAAAGGCAACATATTCAGAACAAAACTACTGGTCATCACCTCTGCTGCTACAACTCTGGCTCATCATCTCTTGCTGAGATCATTGTAAAAGCCTCTTAACTGGTCTTGCTGCCTCTGCCCTTGGTCCCCTGTGGTATGTTCTTTAAATAGCAGACAGTGAAATGATCAAGTGTTAAGTCAGATCATGCCTCTCATCTGTTCAAAATCCTCCAATTGATTCCCATTTCAAAATCCTTATTATGAGCTAAAAGAACCTACATGATCTTATCCCCAAGTAACTGGCTAATCTCTGCTACCCTCCTATCTTACATACTCCATTTCAGCCACATGGCCTCCTTGCAGCTCATTGGATATGCCTGGCATACTTCAGTTCTAAAGCCTTTGCAGATGATATTGCCTATACCTGGAGTATTCTTCCATTCAGTTTCCAGATAGTTTGTTCATTTTCTCACTTCAGATATTTATTCAAATATCATGGCTCTCATGGAGGCCCTCCTTGAATACCCTAAACAAAAATTAAATCCTTCTACACACCCCAGATATTCCTTATGCAGTTTTCAGCTTTAACTATCCTCCTTTGCACTTGCACTGTTGTTGCTGTTGTTATTCAGTCGCTTAGTCATGTCCAACGCTTTGCAACCGCACGGACTGCAGCACACCAGGATTCCTTGTCCTTCACTGTCACTTGGAGTTTGCTCAAACTTATGTCCATGAGTCGAAGATGCCATCCAACCATCTTATCCTGTGTGATCCCCTCCTCTTCCTGCCTTCAGTCTTTCCCAGCATCAGGGTCTTTTCCAATGACTTGGCTCTTCACATCAGGCAGTCAAATACTGGAGCTTCAGCTTCATCATCAGTCGTTCCAATGAATATTCAAGGTTGTTTTCATTTAGGATTTACTAGTTTAATCTCTGTGCAGTCCAAGGGATTCTCAAGAGTCTTCCGCAGCACCAGAGTTCAAAATCATCAATTCTTCAACACTAAGCCTTCTTTATGGCCCAACTCTCGCATCCATATATGACTACTGGAAAAACCACAGCTTTGACTAGATGGACCTTTGTTGGTAAAGTTATATCTCTGCTTTTTAAGACACTGTCTAGGTTTGTCATAGCTTTTCTTCCAAACAGCAAGTGTTTTTTTAATTTAATGGCTGCAGCAACCATCTGCAGTGATTTGGGAGCCCAAGCAAATAAAGTCTGTCACTGTTTCCATTGTTTCCCCTTCTCTTGGCATGAAGTGATCACACCATCGTGGTTATCTATGACCATCAAGGTCACCAAGATCTTTTTTGTATATTTCTTCTGTACATTCTTGCTTCCTCTTCTATTTTCTGCTTCTGTTAGGTCCATATTTTTTCTGCCCTTTATTGTGCAAATCTTTGCATGAAATGTTTCCCTGGTATCTTTAATTTTCTTGATGAGATCTCTAGTCTTTCCCATTCTATTATTTTCCTCTATTTATTTGCATTGTTCACTTCTAGCATGTATTTTATATTTTGTTATCAGCTGTTTCCCCAGTAGAATATAAGCTCAATGGCAACAATAAATTTTGCTTGGTTTATGTGTAGATATATGTTCAATGCATAGAAAACTGTGTGGAAATAATGCATACTTAATAAATAGTTAATGAATGCTATTTTGAAAAAGTCACATCTCTCAATGAGGTAAGAGAGTAAAAAGGATAGGGTATAGGTTGGGCTTTGGAACCCACTAAATTAAGAGATGACTTGGAACTACCAAATACTACTTGTGTTAGGCTTTAAAGACCTCCTTATTTAACATAAACTGGTGATAATAATATTCATCCTATCAGAATTTTAAAAATTAAATCACAGAACATACATGAAATGCCTGGCTAAAAACCTGCTACCAGGGTGACTCTGCTGCTATATCCTGTCCAAATATAAATTCATTTAATCACAAACATTTGAGCGCTTAGTATGTACAAGACACTGATACAGTACATTCTTCTGCTAGAATTCCCCAAATTCCTTTACCTCAGTCCTTGGAATCTATTAGATACTAACAGTCTACTTACCAACTCCTCTGCTTGGATGCTATCGGGCACTATCTGCCAGAACTTTACCTGAACAGAGGTATCCCAAGTGCTGCTACCCACAAAGCCAAGTCTGCCATTTTCTCGCCTCAATTTGTCACTGGAGTTTCATTTTACGCCATCTAATTCTACTCTATCTCAAGACACTGTCAGTATTAAAGGTTTTGGAGTAGGAAATATCCTAGTTCCAAATCTGGACATACCACATAGAAATCTGACATTATTTCTCATCTATAAAATGTTAAAAATGATAATAATTTTCACATGAAGATAAGCACAATAAAGGACAGAAATGGTATGGACCTAACTGAAGCAGAGGAGGTGGCAAGAATACACAGAAGAACTATATAAAAAAGATCTTGATGACCCAGATAACCAAGATGGTGTGATCACTTACCTAGAGCCAGACATCCTGGATTATGAAGTCAAGTGGGCCTTAGGAAGCATCACAACAAGCAAAGCTAGTGGAGGTGATAGCATTCCAGTTGAGCTATTTCAAATCCTAAACGATGATGCTGTGAAAGTGCTACACTCAATATGCCAGCAAATTTGAAAAACTCACCAGTGTCCGCATGACTGGAAAAGGTCAGTTTTCATTTCAATCCCAAAGAAAGGCAATACTAAAAACTGTTCAAACTATCACACAATTACACTCATCTCACACGCTAGCAAAGTAGTGCTCAAAAATCTCCAATCAAGATTTCAACAGTATGTGAATCAAGAACTTCCAGATGTTCAAGCTGGACTTAGAAAAGGCAAAGGAACCAGAGATCAGATTGCCAACATCCGTTGGATCATTGAAAAATCAAGAGAGTTCCAGAAAAACATCTACTCCTGCTTCATTGACTATGCCAAAGCCTTTGACTGTGTGGATCAACAGACTATGGAAAATTCTTAAAGAGATGGGAGTATCAGACCACCTTATCTGCCTCCTGAGAAACCTGTATGCAGGTCAAGAAGCAATAGTTAGAAATGGACACGGAACAACAGATTGGTTCCAAATCAGGAAAAGAGTACGTCAAGTCTGTATACTGTCATCCTGCTTATTTAACTTATACACAGAGTACATCATGCAAAATTGCAGGTTGGATGAAGCACAAGCTGGAATCAAGATTGCAGGGAGAAATATCAATAACTTCAGATACACAGATGATACCACCCTTATGGCATAAAGAGAAGAAGAACTTAAGGGCCTCTTGATGAAAGTGAAAGAGAAGAGTGAAAAAGCAGGCTTAAAATTCAACATTCAGCATCCAGTCCCATCACTTAATGGCAAATAGATGGGGAAAGAATGGAAACAGTCAGAGACTTTATTTTCTTGGGCTCCAAAATCACTGCAGATGGTGACTGCAGCCATGAAATTAAAAGATGTTTGCTCCTTGGAAGGAAAGCTATCTCTAACCTAGACAGCATATTAAAAAACAGAGTCATTACTCTGCCAATAAATGTCCATCTAGTCAAAGCTATGGTTTTGCCAGTAGTCATGTATGGATGTGAGAGTTGGACTATAAAGAAATCTGAGCACTAAAGAATTTATGCTTTTGAACTATTGTGTTGCAGAAGACTCTTGAGAGTCCCTTGGACTGCAAGGAGATCAAACCAATCCATCCTAAAGGAAATCAGTCCTGAATATTCATTGGAAGGAGTGATGCTAAAGCTGAAACTCCAATGCTTTATCCACCTGATGCGAAGAACTGACTCATTTGAAAAGACCTTGATGCTGGGAAAGATTGAAGGGAAGAGAAGAAGGGGACAACACAGGATGAGCTGGTTGGAAGGAATCACTGACTAAATGGACATGAGTTTGAGCAACTCTGGGAGTTGGTGATGAACAGGGAAGCCTGGCATGCTGCAGTCCATGGGGTTGCAAAGAGTCGGATGTGACTGAACTGAACTGAATGATACTGGCATGGGGGAGTTTTATGAGAATTAAATGGCATAATTCATGTACATAATTTAGAATTTTATTTGACATAGAGTTATCCTTGGTCACTGGAACCTACAAATAGATTCCTTGATCTCTTGTCCTCCAATGAATCTCAGCTCCACCCTAATCCAGCCATTCATTCCCATGGTCATATGTAAACCCTCTCTTTACAAATCTATGATCTCAAATATCTATCTGATCATGTTTCCAACTTTTCTCATGTAGTACTTTCATACTGTCAACTCTTCTATACTCCTATCTCTGATTGCTTGATCTTGCCACCTTTAAATCACCCATCATCACCTTGGTACCCTTACTTTCTTTCTTACTCTCCTTGAATTACATAGTGGCTCAGCGGTAAAAAAAGTGCCTGCCAATGCTGGAGGCTCAGGAAACATGGGTTCAATCACTGGGTTGAGAAGATCCCCTGGAGGAGGAAATGTCAACCCACTAGAGCATTCTTGCCTGGAAAATCCTATGGTTGGAGGAGCCTGGTAGCCTATAGTCTATGGGATCACAAATAGTCAGAGAGAAGTAAGCACACACACACCATAATTAAAATCATAATAATCATTGTCTGCAATGAACTCTCCGTGCACTTGCCTCTCTCTAACTCTGTTGTGACTGCCTGAAAAAAACATAAGCCCTGGTTAAGTTCATCTGTTTGCAACTGAGCAGATAAATATAGCTAGAGAAAAATCCATAATTATGCTTGACTGGTCTGTCTTTAAATTTTCTCAACATACTTCAAATGTTTCACGATCTTTTTACATTTCTCAAATCAATTTATTCTCTCACTCTCTGAAACAACTATTTTTTACTTTCTCTTCTCCCTTAATTCTCCAGTAACTCTTCTCCCAGACTCTCAACAGATGGCTCTGCTTCCTATTTTCCAGTAAAAATGAAACAATCAGAAGATTTTATCTTTATAATATCAATTATTAAAGCTACCCAAATCTCTGCCATATACTCTACCCTTTCCTTGTTACCAGAGGTGTCTAGTCTTATCTAATGCTATTCCTTCTGCATGTGCCATGGATCCTATTCTCTTTCTCCTGTTCAAGGATTTTACTTCAGTGATTTTCTTCTCTCTTCCACACTTGTTAGCTTTTCCCTATCTTCTGGCTCTTTCCCTGCAGCATATAAAATGATGTAACTATCATCCGTGATAAAAAAAAAAAATAAAGCCCTCACTTGTCCTGACATATTCCTCCAACTCTTTCCTAATTTCTCTGCTTCCATTTATGTAACTCATTTTAATAATTTTTGATATCACTGTCTCAACCTGTTCAATTCTCATTTTTTTATTCCCCTTATACCGATCAAGTACTTTCACCTATCACTCCACCTAAACCACTCTTATTATTCATTCATTCAGAATTTATGAAGCCTCATCTACTTACCAGGCATTGTTCTAGGTGCTGGGACTACAGTAGTGAACAAAACAGATTAAAAGGGAATCAATGAAGTAAGAACACTAAACCAAAAATTCTTCTTTCTCACATAACTCATCAAATCCACCCAAACCCAATCCATATCTACATCTTGATTTATCACTTCCATACAAACTATTTGCTTAACTTATTGATTTCAAAACAGATTCAGACTCTAACCACTTCTCAGTACCTCCAATGCCAACAAGTTTATCTAAACCATCATCTTGTATCACCATGATGGCAATGGATGGCCTAACTTTCTCTCCTTCCTCTCCCTGTACTCTACACTCCATTATCCGCACAACGTTAGAGCGAATTTTCAAAAAGTATAAGGTATATTATATCACTCCATTCTCAAGTTTTCCAGTGGATTTTCATTGGATCCAAAGTACTTGTCATGATCTATAAGTATCTACTTATTTGACCACTGGTTACTCCTGAATCTCACCTCTTTCTACTTTCCTTCTCCAGCACTCATATCAGGTGAAACTGATCTTCCTACTCTTCCCTGAAAACATACCGCATGCTCCTGCCTTAGAGGGCTTTGCTCTTTTCTGTGTCATAAATGCTCTTCTTCCAAATACCATTTTGATTCACCTTTTTACTTTCCTTAGGATTCTAGTTCTGTGTCATTGCTTCAGAGAAACTTTCCCTGATCATTCTTATCTAAAACTGCATACTCCTGCCTCATATCTTTCTATCGCCTAAGTAGCATTTTTCTTATATAGCACTACCTTAAATTACATTATATATAATATTTACTTGTTTACTTTCTGTTTCTCCCACTAGATGTAAGTTTCATTAGAATGAGGACTTTATTTCTGAGCCATAGAACAGTACCTGGCATATGGTAGCTACTCAGTAAAATATTTGTTGGAACAAAAAGCGTGAATGCTTTCTGGTGTTCATGCCCACACTATTCAGGGATCCTTTCACTCTCAGAGATATATTCTCAAGACTAACATTCCCTTCTAAAACCTTTTCCTCATGCCTTTCAATCCTTCATCTTATGGGAAACAAATGTTCCTGTGTCCTCAGCCTCTTAACAGAAAAGTCTCCTTCTCTCTGCCTGAAATAAACTGGGTTTACGTCAAAGACACTACTTCATTAACTTTCCTCTGAAGTGTAGCATGTGCTATTCCCACACATTATGCAACTGAGAAACAGGATCAGAATTATCTCATCTCTTTAATGCCACTTTGAAACTATTCCTCTCCTATGTGCATACACTTTGAGGTTTACACCATTTATCTGTATCACCCTCTGCCCTCATTATTCTTACATTGACCTCTTTAAAGCTTCTTCACATTCATTCAGAACCAGTGCTCACCTCACACTTTTTATGTCCTTCCATCATCTTCAGTATTTCATTGTTGGTGTTGATAATATATCTATGTATTTCCACTTTAGCAATCTATATCCATAGCCACATTTTCTGTATCTTATATGTAACTGCTCCATAATTGCATGAAAAAGCTTAAACCACAGTATCTTTAATTCTGTTTTCGTTATTCTAGTTTTTAAACTATTACTTCTATTCCACTTGCTCTTTGAAATTAGTGTTTCTTTCAGTTGATCCTTCTATTGTCTCCTATTCCCTTGGACTTCCTTAAGTGCTACTTCCTTTCATTTCAAGGCTGGACCCAAGAGTAAATCACTTGAATTATTCTTTCACCAGAACCTTGCATACATGACCTTCCACCATATTTGCCCAGAAATACTTTCTTGGATCAATCAAGCAAAAAATCTGTTTTATCCTAGACTAAAGAATGATGCTGAAGAAAATTCCAGTCATGCAAAGCAGACCCACAACAATGCCAGAACCATTCAATTTTTTGATTTGTCATAAATCAACATTCGCCACTGAGGTCGCAAAGAGTGCCCATGACTTCAAGAGCACTCTCCACTACTTCTCTCAACTATTTGTTCTAAACTTTTGTCATTCATCTCAAACTGCCTATTCAAGGAAATTTACAATGGTTCTTAATAAAAAGTCAAGATGCTCAGGAAAGACAAAATATCCATAGCACATACTAACAGTGCTTCCACTCATACACCCTTGTATTCCTTTATCAGTTTCTTCTATACTGACTCAGCTGTGCCTTCTCTCCAAACATCAGAATCTTCATTCCTTTGTCTGATAGCTGTCTCTGGGCTGCTGTCTTTTGTCTGTACTAACAGATAATCAGAAGTGTCTGAGAATTTGAGTCCCCACACCTGGGTAGCCCTCAACCAGGATTAATAGGTACAGAGGTACAAATACTGCAGCTCCCTGGTGGGGACAACGCTGAGGTAAGAACCACACTGTCTCCACGATACTTCGCTTGACATATTATCCTTCCTTGGCCTCCTTCCCTTCCTTGCCTGACTTTCCACTTCTGCACTGGTTTTTCCTGAGACTACTTCCTAATAAGCCACTTTCACATGAATCCTAACTGAGTCTGCTTCTGTGGAACCTAACTTTAGACATTAACCCTGACCCAAACTACAAAAATATTTACTTTAAGAAATCTCTCTGGGGGTCCAATGGTTAAGAATTCACTTTGCAATACATGAGTTTGATCCCTCATTGGGAAACTAAGATCCCACAAGCTGCAGAGCAATTAAGCCTGAGCACCACAACTAGAAAGTCCATGCACTGTAACAAAAGATCCTTCATGACACAATGAAGATTCTGTGTGCCATAACTAAGACATGATGCAACCAAATAAATGTTTTTAATATATTCACTTATATTTACCCTTACTTTCTCTTCTATTTATTTCATAAAACAAGGTTAACCTGTTCACTTTAAGGATAATCCAGTAATATAAGCTCCTGGTCTCATCAGCTCCTTTCCCCCCCATCAGTTTTCTTACTCATACTTGACTATGTCTTAGATTTCCTCTCTCTAATGACTCCTTTCTCTTAGACTATAAACATAATTAAGCTTCTCCCATCTGAAAAAAAGAGTTTATTCATATGTTCTTTTCTAGTTACCTTCTTTCCTTTCTTCATCAATCAAGCTTATTGCTCAAGCAATTTGTAATTGTTAACTCCACATTACTCACCTTCTATTCATTCTTTTATCAAGTACAATACATTCTACCTTCTTCCCTGATCATTTCACTGAAACTATGTACTACTACGTCAGTGATCATCAGTAATGGTGGTACTAAAAATATAACCCACACTTAGCATACATTAAATTGAACTTTTCTTTATCTTTTTTTTTCTTTTTATTTTCTCCTTTTTTTTTTTTTTTTTTTTTTCGATAGCAATGACCACAGTTTCCTCCTCTAAAATTCTTTGGATTCCACGTTACCATCCTAGTTATAATAGACCTGTGTCCATTTCTAATCCATCTCCTTTGGGGGCTTCTATATGCAAAGTAACTTCAGTCATGTCCGACTCTGTGCGACCCCATAGACGGCAGCCCACCAGGCTCCCCCGTCCCTGGGATTCTCTAGGCAAGAAAACTGGAGTGGGGTGCCATTGCCTTCTCTGGGGCTTCTATATGGATACCTCTAAAATTTGGGGTTCTCTGGCTCTGGACACAGTTCAAAATATCTTTTCTCAATTTCTCATTAAAAGAGGTAGATAGCAACAAAAAACAGTGAGGGAACGGGAGTATAATTGTCAAAATTAATGGAAAAGAGACAAAATTCAATGTCTAAAGGAAATTTAAGCATTGATGTTAAGAATGAACTGAGATAAATTACACAACACATGTTCCATCCTTTAAAATAGAATACATAGACCCAAAAGCTGTTGGGAAAGATAAGCCAATGTCACATCAATACTACAACTTAGAAACCTAAAGGCTGAATTAGCCAAAAATGTATATGGTGACATAATATATTTTGTATTGTACTGTTCTTTGAAGCATATAGATGGTATTCTTTCCCATCCCTACTAGAAGCAACAATTCCCAATACTTTCTACTTTCAATAACACTACTATAGAATACATAAAACAAGAACTTACAAGTAAAACATAAATGAAAAAGACATTGGCTTGTTGAGGTAAATTAACACACCACTCAGTTTGCAACAGATTAAGCTGAAAAAGATGAAAACAAATTCAAACATCATAATACAACTGATAAACCTAAACTAACATGTGTTCTCTACATAACACATAATACTACTTCTTTTCAAGCACCATCTCAAGGAAAATAAACAGGTAAAATTACAGAATAAAACTTTGAGAGGGATGTGCCCAGAGCTAAACAGATAAATAAATCCATAAATCAATATTCTTCAACATCTTCAATTAAGAAAACAGAAAGAAAAATATCTCAAGAAAATAAAATAAAAACAATAACCCAACGAAAAGTTAGAGGAAAAAAATAGAATTACAAAAACAAACACAAATATCTCTGGAAAATAATATCTTTCTATTTGGCTTTGTGAAATGACCACAAATAATATCTTTCAGAGGAACTGTTAAGTATACATACAACGAAAACCAAGAACAGAGTCTAGGACTTATAAGAAAGAAACAATTAGAACAGAAAGCAGACCTCACATACTTCAGATTTTGAATTATCAGACATATATGCAAAGGAACCTGAAATCAAATTACTAACATTCATTGGATCATAGAGAAAGCAAGGGAATTCCAGAAAAACATATATTTCTGCTTCATTGACTATGCTAAAGCCTTTAACTGTGGAGATCATAATAAATTGTGGAAAATTATTAAAGAGATGAGAATACCAGACTCCCTTACCTGTGTCCTAAGAAACCCGGATGTAGGTTAAGAAGAAAAAGTTAGAACCAAACATGGAACAATGGACTGGTTCAAAATTGGGAAAGGCGTACATCAAGGCTGTATATGGTCACCTTGCTTATTTAAATTCTATGCAGAGTATAACATGTGAAATGATGGCTGGATGAAGCACACACTGGAATCAACACTGTCAGGAGAAATATCAACAACCTCAGATATACAGATGACACCACCCTAACGGCAGAAAGCGAAGAGGAACTAAAGAGTCTCTTCATGAAGGTGAATGAGAAGAGTAAAAAGGTTGGCTCAACATTCAAAAAACAAAGATCATGGCATCCAGTCTCATCACTTCATGCAAATAGAAGGGGGAAATATGGAAAAAGTGACAGATGTTATTTTCTAGAGCTTCAAAATCACTGTAGATGGTGACTGCAGCCATTAAATTAGAAGACACTTACTCTTTGGAAGAAAAGCTATAACAAACCTAGATAACATATAGGGACAAGCAGGGACATCATATTGCTGACAAAGGTCCATTTAGTCAAAGCTACGGGTTTTCCAGTAGTGATGTATGGGTGTGAAAGTTGGACCATAAAGAAGGTTGAGTGCTGCAGAACTGATGCTTTTAAACTGTCCTATTGGAGAAGACCCTTGAGAGTCCCTTAGACAGAAAGGAGATCAAACGAGTCAATCCTAAAGGAAATCAACCCTGAATATTCATTGGAAGGACTGATGCTCAAGTTGAACCTCTAAGACTCTGGCCACCTGTTGTGAAGAGCTGATTCACTGGAAAAGACCCTAATGTTGGGAAAGATCGAGGGCAGGAGGAGAAGAGGGTGACAGAGGTTAAGATGATTAGATGGCATCATCGACTCCGATCGACATGAGTTAGGAGACACTGAAGGAGAGGGAGGCCTGGCATCCTGCTGACCACAGGGTCACAAAGAGTGGGACATGACTGAGCAACTGCACAACAACAGGTTTTGGGTCATGTTTTCATTGTCCTTTGTTTCTAGGTATTTTTTTAAATTTCTCCTATGATTTCTTCAGTGATTTCTTGTTTATTTCATAGCATAATGTTTAGCCTCCATGAGTTCGTGGTTTGTTTTTCTTAGTTTTTTTTTTTTTCCTATAATTGATATCTAACCTCAAAATGTTGTGGTTGGAAAAGATGCTTAATACAATTTCAATTTTCTTAAATTTGCTGAGGCTTGATTTGAGACCCAAGATGTAATCTATCCTAGAGAATGTTCCATGTACACTTGAGATGAAAATGTATTCTGCTGGTTTCAAATGGAATGCCCTATAAATATCAGTTAAGTCTATCTGATCTAACGTGTCATTTAAGGCTTGTGTTTCCTTATTAATTTTCTGTCTGGATGATCTGTCCATTGGTATAAGTGGGGTGTTGAAGTCCTCCACTATTATTGTGTTACTGTTGATTTCTCCTTTTATGGCTGTCAGCATTTGCCTTATGGATTGAGGTGCATATAATGTTGTCCCAGAGGTCTCTGAGACTGTGCTCCTTTCTTTTCATTCTTTTATCTTTATTCTGCTCTTTAACAGTTATTTCCACCATTCTATCCTCCAGCTCATTATCCATTCTTCTGCCTCATTTATTTTCCTTTTGATTCCCTCCAGTGTATTTTTCATTTCAGTTACTATATTGTTCATCTGTGTTCATTTGTTCTTTAGTTTTCCTAGGTCCTTGTTAAATGTTTCTTGTATCCTCTCAATGTGTGCCTACATTCTATTTCTGAGATCTTGGATCATCTCTACTATCATTACTCTGAATTCTTTTTCTGGTAGATTGCCTATTTCCTATTCATTAATTTGGTCTTGTGGGTTTTTACCTTGCTTCTTCATCTGCAACACATTTCTCTGTCATCTCATTTTGTCTAAAATACTGTGTTTATGGTTTCCTTTCTCCAGGCTGTAGGGTTGTATTTCCTCTTGTTTTTGATCTCTGCTCTCAGTGGGTGAAGTTGATCCACAGACTTGCAGACGCTTCTGGTACGAGAGACTACTGCCTGTGCTCTGGTGGGTCAAACTGAGTCTTTTCCCTTAATTTCCTTAAGGCAGGTCAGGTGGTCTGGTATTCCCATCTCTTTCAGAATTTTCCACAGTTTATTGCGATCCACATAGTCAAAGGCGTTCGCATAGTCAATAAAGCAGAAATACATGTTTTCCTGGAACTCTCTTGCTTTTTCGAGGATCCAGTGGATGTTGGCAATTTGATCTCTGGTTCCTCTGCCTTTTCTAAAACCAGCTTGAACATCAGGGAGTTCATGGTTCACATATTGCTGAAGCCTAGCTTGGAGAATTTTGAGCATTACTTTACTAGCATGTGAGAGTAATGCAATTGTGCAGTAGTTTGAGCATTGTTTGGCATTCCCTTTCTTTGGGATTGGAATGAAAACTGACCTTTTCCAGTCCTGTGGCCACTGCTGAGTTTTCCAAATTTGCTGGCATATTGAGTGCAGCACTTTCACAGCATCATCTTTCAGGATTTGAAACAGCTCAACTGGAATTCCATCACCTCCACTAGCTTTGTTCGTAGTGATGCTTTCTAAGGCCCACTTGACTTCACATTCTAAGATGTCTGGCTCTAGATTAGTGATCACATCATCATGATTATCGGGGTCATGAAGATCTTTTTTGTACAATATTTAGGAAATTATAAAATAATGACATAGAGTGGTCCAGGCGCAGATAGCAATGACCCCAAGAATGACATCACAGCAAATGTTCAGAGTACACTTGTGGGTTTTAAAGATATCACCAGTGCTTAAGCATTTGACTGTAATGTAAATCAAGATAATTTCAGAATATAGCCCACCACTCATGATAGAAAACAAAGCAAATGGTACTAGTATACTTAGTACTTATTGTGTGCCAACAACTAAGAAAATATTTAGGAAATTATAAAATAATGACATAGAGTGGTCCAGGCGCAGATAGCAATGACCCCAAGAATGACATCACAGCAAATGTTCAGAGTACACTTGTGGGTTTTAAAGATATCACCAGTGCTTAAGCATTTGACTGTAATGTAAATCAAGATAATTTCAGAATATAGCCCACCACTCATGATAGAAAACAAAGCAAATGGTACTAGTATACTTAGTACTTATTGTGTGCCAACAACTAAGAACTTTAACTATAATAATTATTTTACTCATATAATAAGCATATTATATTTACATATAGTTATTTTATTCTCATAACAATCATTATTTTAGGACTGAGGAAACCATTTCTGTCCTTTACTGAGCCCATCTTTGCATGAAATGTTCCCTTGGTCTCTCTAACTGCAAATCACAAAGGAACTCAGAAGGCCAACATAGCATAGTGCTTAGAAGCCACAGTCACTGATTTACGGTTCCCACTCTGTGTGGAGAATGGCAACCCACTCCATTATTCTTGCCTAAAGAATCCCAGGGATGGGAGCCCGGTGGGCCACCATCTATGGGGTTGCACAGTCGGACACGACTGATGTGACTTAGCAGTAGCAGCACTCTGCATGATTTACGGTTCCCACTCTGTGTGGAGAATGGCAACCCACTCCATTATTCTTGCCTAAAGAATCCCAGGGATGGGAGCCCGGTGGGCCACCATCTATGGGGTTGCACAGTCGGACACGACTGATGTGACTTAGCAGTAGCAGCACTCTGCATGTGCTGGCTATGTGACCTTAGGTAAACTACTGACGCTCTCTGTTCCTCACTGCCCTCTTTTGTAAAACAGAATCATAACAGGCCCAACTTCATACAGTTGTGGTGATGACTCACTGAGCTAGTATAAGTGCTTAGCACAGTTCCCAGACCACAGTTAGAGTAACATTTAGAACAAGGATTTTCCTGCTGCAAAGACTCTTACTGTACAAGCCTCAGGGACAGAGGGGACTCAGATGCCTAATCTGTTCCAGGTGGGACACTAGGGCAGGGAGACCAGCAGGCCATCCCCAGAGACTCCCATTCACCATCTATCATTGCCCCTCGGGAAGATCCAGCATCTCCACTCAAGAACTCTCTCTTCGCCGTAGACCCTCAGCCTGCCCAATAGGAGAGAACCAACTCCTGGCCCATCTCCCAGCTCTACTCAGGAGAGGAAAGAAGAACCTGGAGCAGTGTGTGGGAAGGGAATGGGATCATCTTTCAAATTCCCCTTCCAAATCTGAGCTCCTTCCTGGTTAGAAAGGTCACCTGGCCTAGAAATAGTCAGGGTGAGTAAATTATCAGAGGTCATAAAACCTGGCAGTCATCTTCTTAGTTTTAATTTATGATTCTAGCCAACTGGGTCCACTCTGGAGATGGCAACTGCTCATATATCAAAATCAGGAAGATGAGGATGAGGGAAGAGTGTCACTCTTCTCTTTTTTTTTAATTAAAAAAAATTTTTTTTAACTTTTTTATTTTGTATTGGGATATAGCCAATTAACAGGCTTCCCTAGTGGCTCATTGGGCTTCCCTGGTGGCTCAGAGGTTAAAGCATCTGCCTCCAATGCGGGAGACCCAGGTTCGATCCCTGGATCAGGAAGATCCCCTGGAGAAGGAAATGGCAATCCACTCCAGTATTCTTGCCTAGAGAATCCCATGGACAGAGGAGCCTGGCGGGCTACAGTCCATAGCATCGCAGAGTCAGACACGACTGAAGTGACTGAACACACACACTCGACACTGATTAACAATGTTGTAACAGTTTTGGTGAACAGTGAAGGGACTCAGCCACACAAATACATGTGTCCATTCTCCTCCAAACTCTCCTCCCCTCCAGACTGCCACATAACATTGAGCAGAGTCCCTTGTGCTATACAGTAGGTCCTTCCTGGATATCCATTTTATACACAGCAGTGTGTACATGTCCATCCCAAACTCCCTATCTCCCCTTCCTTTCCACCCCACCCCCCAGCAACCATTAGCTCATTCTCTAAGTCTGTGAGTCTTTTTCTATTTTGCAAATTCATTTGTATCATTTCATTTTAGATTCCACATGTAAGGGATGTCATCCAATATTTCTTCTTCTCTGACTTACCTCACTCAGTTTGACAATCTCTAGGTCCATCCATGTTGCAGCAAATGGCATTATTTCATTCTTTCTACTGGCTGAGTAATATTCCATTGTAAATTTGTGCCACATCTTCTTTATCCATTCCTCTGTCAATGGACATTTAGGCTGGTTCCATGTCTTGGCTATTGTAAACTGTGCTGCAATGAACAATAGATCATGTTTTTCTCCAGGTATATGCTCAGGAGTGGGATTACAGGGTCATATGCTAGCTCTATTTTTAGTTTTTTAAGGAACCTCCCTACGGTTCTCCACAGTGGCTGTACCAACTTACATTCCTACCCACAGCACAGGAAGGTTCCCTTCTCTACGAGGGTGTTAAACTCTTCTAAAAGTCACATTATCCATGCAGAGTTGGGGAGGGTTGGATGAAGTGAGCTACAGAAAGGACAAGGGTCCAGCTCCCACCGCCTCCATCCTCTCTTCCCATTCACAGGCTGGAAAGATGCCCCCTCTGTCTCCGTGCCTCCCCACATGCTCAGAGGGAACCTGGCCGTCCTCACCTCTGACTGTACACTACAATTACCCAACAACCACACTGCACTCAGGCAGGCACGCTGTTTAAAACCACCCAAGGGTTGAGAGCCAACCCATCAGCAGTGTATGTACTTTCTCTGGACCCAGAGAACACTGTAATTCACCATCTTGCATTGTAATTTGCTGTATATGGTCTACTTTCCTCCCAAGGATATATGTCATGTTTGTGTTTGTAATTGCTTTAGCGGGCTTCCCAGGTAGCTCAGTGGTAAAGAATCTGCCTGCCAATGCAAGGAGACACAGGAGATGCTGTTTCGATCCCTGGATTGGGAAGATCCCTTGGAGAAGGAAATCGCAATCCACTTGCCTAGAGAATCCCATGGACAGAGGAGCCTAGTAGGTTATAGTCCATGAGGGTGCCCAGAGTCAGACACGACTGAGCCTGAATGCACACATGCAACTGCTTGAGCAGAATGGACCACCAGGGGGTTGGGAGCAGGCTTGAGGGAAAATCATCTTCAGTCCTAAAAAAACACCTGGATGCAGATGGTTCACTTAACAGTGGATTGTTAACTCTAATAATGTCATTTCTTGTAAGTCATTGGGGCACAAAAAAGAATTATCCCCAAAATAAACTAAAAAATATTAAAAAGAGAAAAAAAAGTATCCTAGAGGTTCTGCCTTTATACACAGAATTCCAATTGCTGGAGCACTTACTTCCCAAGACAGTCTAAGCCACAGTCAGCAAAACTGCCTAAATTTCGTGCTTAGCTGACCAGAGCTCCCACTGTAACATCATTGGGTTCACTTTATTACCCAAGAAGGGCTGGATTGCATTGCATCATCTTTTTAGAGGACATTTTACCAAAGAATCAATGAAAGCCAGCCAAAGGGAGCTGTGCATTTTTTAAATATTTTACTTATTTCTTTGGCTGCACCAGGTCTTAGTTGAGGCATGTGGGATCTAGTTCCCTGACCGGGGATCGAACCCAAGCCTCTTGCATTGGGAACATGAAGTCTTAGCCACTGGATCAGCTGGGAAATCCCAGAGCTATGCATTTTTGTGTGTATACTTTTTTTTGGTGGTGGGGCTGTATTTTTACAGGCAGACACTGTAATCAGCTGTCATGATAGCTATAATTAGTTAGCCTATGGGCTGTTTTTCTCCAGCTGTACTAATTAAATACTTGCTTTTGTTTTTATTTTTGCTTTTCCTCACTACTGTTGAACCATGTGACTAAGCCCCTAAAAACCTTCAGCTGCTGTTCTTTCTCTCCTCTCTCTACCTGTTCCTCCTTTAAAACATGAAGCAGGTCCTCTATTGTTAGCACAATAGATATGAGTTTGAGCAAACTCTGAGAGATAGTGAAGGACAGGGAAGCTTGGCATGTTGCCATTCGTGGGTTCACAAAGAGTTAGACCCAACTGAGTGACTGAACTTCTATTGTTGAAGTAGAAAGCAAGAAATCAGAAAATATTTGTTTCTTTTGAAATTGAGATTTTTCTCCAATAAATCACAAGATAGAGATGCTTCCCTGTCAGTAAGCTTAAGAACACAGCAGAGAACTTTCAAGAGTTGGGCAAACATTTCAGCTAACATGGCTGCACAAGTCTAGAAGCTAAGCTAGAAATAAAAAGAAAAGTAAGATCTAGCATCTGCCTGCAACGAACTTAAAGTCTAGAAGAAAGATTTATTTTAAAAAAGAAAAAACCCAAACACAATATTAAGGATGAAAGAAAACATCCATTTTTCAAAACATTCTGTTATGTACTCAAAAGAGTCTTTGGTGTCTATCTGCAAAATGGGTATAATCCATGCCAGTAACCTAATTCTTTTTAGAATGCATTTTAATGAGAAATCGAAAGGATTTGGAAGGTCTTCATACCCTTAGGGATAGGTATTATATGGATTTCATGTTAAAATCATAATGCATTTAAAGCAATGCTCATTGAACTATTAATCAATTTTTGTCACTTCAGTCCAGTTCAGTTCAGTTGCTCAGTCGCGTCCGACTCTTTGCGACCTCATGAATCGCAGCACACCAGGCCTCCTTGTCCATCACCAACTTCCAGAGTTCACTCAAACTCATGTCCATCGAGTCAGTGATGCCATCCAGCCATCTCATCCTCTATCGTCCTCTTCTCCTCCTGCCCCCAATCCCTCCCAGCATCAGAGTCTTTTCCAGTGAGTCAGTTCTTCGCATGAGGTGGCCAAAGTATTGGAGTTTCAGCTTTAGCATCAGTCCTTCCAAAGAACACCCAGGACTGATCTCCTTCAGAATGGACTGGTTGGATCTCCTTGCAGTCCAAGGGACTCTCAAGAGTCTTCTCCAACACCACACTTCAAAAGCATCAATTCTTTGGCACTCAGCTTTCTTCACAGTCCAACTCTCACATCCATACATGACCACTGGAAAAACCATAGCCTTGACTAGACGGACCTTTGTTGGCCATGTAATGTCTCTGTTTTTGAATATGCTATCTAGGTTGGCCATAACTTTTCTTCCAAGGAGTAGGCGTCTTTTAATTTTATGGCTGCAATCACCATCTGCAGTGATTTTGGAGCCCCCGGCCAAAATAAAGTCTGACACTGTTTCCACTGTTTCCCCATCTATTTGCCATGAAGTGATGGGACCAGATGTCATGATCTTTGTTTTCTGAATGTTGAGCTTTAAGCCAACTCTTTCACTGTCCTCTTTCACTTTCATCAAGAGGCTTTTGAGTTCCTCTTCACTTTCTGCCATAAGGGTGGTGTCATCTGCATATCTGAGGTTATTGATATTTCTCCTGGCAATCTTGATTCCAGCTTGTGCTTCTTTCAGCCCAGCGTTTCTCATGATGTACTCTGTATGTAAGTTAAATAAGCAGGCACTCACTGGAGAAGGAAATGGCAACCCACTCCAGTGTTCTTGCCTGGAGAATCTCAGGGACGGGGGAGCCTGGTGGGCTGCCATCTATGGGGTCGCACAGAGTCGGACACAACTGAAGTGACTTATCAGCAGCAGCTCCATACAAAACTTACTAAGGGACCCTGAAGTTCTGATAGAAATGAAAAACAGAGCAACTAGAATTAATTTCACTGGTTAGGTAGAGAAGGCTAGGAGGTGAGGATAAGACCCTTCCAGGGACCCTAGAACTTGCTGGCAAGGCTATTGACTCTTTGTGGTCACTTTTAATGACTGTTCTTTTTACTTATTTGTGGCTTGGGGCTCTGACTATAGATTTATGGATGCATAGTTTTCTTCAACAGGGAATTAAAATTTAATGAAAGCAAATCCAAAAGCAAATAATACCCCCAAACTGTGTTCCCAACTTTTAATGCAAAACAATAGGAATTTTTTTTCATAGGAGTTTTAAAATGTATTCAGCAGATCTTTATTCAGTACTTGCTATGTGCTGTGTATGGAACTAGGCATTGGAGGACAAATCAGACACAGTCTTTGTCCTCATGGAGCTTAGAATCCAATTACAGGCCAATTGCAATACAACATAAGCAATGCCATTGGGGCTTAGACATTGCCCAGGTAGGAATTTTTAATGCATCTTGACAAGAGGATCATTAGAAGGCTCCGTGCAGAAAAAATATCAAAGCCAGGATGTGAAATTCTGAGAAATTAGCCCTGAAGAGTGGTAAGGAGGAAGAATTTTAAGTAGGAAATTAGGACAGCAAGAAGGAGCTCCTGTCCTTGGAAGTGAAGCAGTTTAATAGGTTGGAGTTTAGACCAGTGTCTGGTGGAGCCTGGATTGCTAAGGAGGACCCAGATCACACAAAGATCTTTATGCCCAACTGGAGTTTGATTTTTTGTCTGAAGGCAGTGGGGCCAGTTAAATGGTTTTAAGCAGGAAAGGGACAGGATCAATATTGCCATTAAGAAAAAAATCTCTTATCTCTGCTGTGAAAAGAATGGAGAGGACAGAGGACAACCATCAAGAAGATGGGATGAGGATTCTTAGTCTAGAGTTGAAAGGTCAGATGTAGGTCTCACTAGCTGCTCTCACTATCCTCTGTGTGCAGTACTGTAAGGATTACACTCCCGCTCCTTCCCAGGCTTTTTGAATACAAACACTCCCTTTTTAACTACCCGAGAATGGTTTTTAGATTTTGTTGATAGAGATAATACTTACTGATACTATGATACTTTGAAACATGGAACTAAACTTGATGTTGGTCAGTCGCTCAGTTGTGTCTGACTCTTTGTGATTCCATGGACTGTAGCACGCCAGGCTTCCCTGTTCTTCACTATTTCCCAGACTTTGCTCAAACTCACGTCCATTGAGTTGGTGATGCCATCCAACCGTTTTGTCCCCTCTCTTCCCGCCTTCAATCTTTGCTGTCATCTTTTCCAATGAGTCAGCTCTTCGCATCAGGTGGCCAAAGTATTGGAGCTTCAGCTTCAGCATCAGTCCTTCCAGTGAACACTCATGGTTGATTTCTTTGAGGATTGACTGGGTTGATCTCCTTGCAGTCCAAGAAACTCTCAAGAGTCTTCTCCAACACCACAGTTCAAAGGCATCATTCTTTAGCACTCAGCCTTTTTTATTATCCAGCTCTCATTGTCCTTACATACTACTGGAAAAACCATAGCTTTGACTATATGGACCTTTGTCAGCAAAGTAATGTAACTGCATTTTAATATGCTGTCTAGATTTGTCATAGCTTTTCTTCCAAGGAGCAAGTGTCTTTTAATTTTGTGGCTGCAGTCACTCCACAGTGATTTTGGGGCCCAAGAAAATGACTGTATCCAATAGCTTTACAAGTACTAGTTCATTTTATAAATGGGAAAACAAATGTTAGAAAAGTCAGTAACTTGCTTTGGCTTCTGAGTAACATTACTTCAGTACCTCCTGGAGGTTAAGTGAATTGAATGTTTGAATCTCAGTTCTACCACTTACCATCAATGTAATTTGGGGAATTTAATCTCCAGCAGTATCAGTTTCTTCATCTGTGAAATGGGTACAATAGCTATCACATGGGATTAGAGTATTATTACAGTAGATAATGGGTATGAAAAACCTTGATAACTTTCAATAAACTGTCTTCCCATTGTATCTTCTTCTCTTATTCCTTCTTTATCCTTTCTCCCCACTTCCCTGGCATCTGCTTACATGTTTGTCCCTCTATCAATTTTCCTTCTCCCGATTTCTTTTCTTTTTTTTAATCTTCACATTTCATCAAATCACTTTTTTAAAGTGTTTATACAGTTATTTTTTGTTTCCTGTTCTTAATTTAAACAGTAACCATTTATGTTTTGTTAAATTGCTCAAGAATCAAGTTGCTCTGTATCTGTGACCCTTTGTAGAAAAACGTTCTCACTAGCACATCAATGACCTACAGTACATTTTCAGGTCCACTCTAGCAATGTTACTTACTTCACATTCGATACTCTAGAGATGAATCATCCATGCAATGCCCTACTTAAAAGACATCTGTGTTCCTAGCCAATGCTCTCTTCATTCCCGCACATTCTCAAGTGCCCTGGCAAATCCTTAGTGCCCCTGTCAAAAAGCAGTGATGTCAGGTCTCCTGGGATATAGCCAATGGTTGACGAAGCAGGTGCAGAATTACAGAATGTGTAATTGCCACGTGAAGTAGTGTAGGGAAGTGTTTTCCTATGTGTTTCTTGAAATTTATCTGTCTCTTATTTTTAGAGCAATTTACCCATTGCATACTCAATTCTAAACCTAATGAATAAAGCTGGAATAACTTACCTTGTGAAAATCCATTCCTTATGCTGAGTTACCAAATAGCCACACCCTTTGGCCTAGCTTTTAAGGCCCTCCATGATCTGGTTTCTTTTGTTACTTCATTCTTTCTTCCTCTTTCTCTTGTGAGGAAGACATGACCCCTACACTTAAATATTTTCTACAGCCTTCCCCTGAAAGGCTCCTCCTTTAACATGGCAGTTAAAGTACTTGTGTGCTTGCTGTTTTTCTCCTCTGGAAATCCTTCTTTTCTGCAAACCTTACCCATTCTTCAAGTGTCAGTTCATGTCCTACTTTGTCTGATCATTCCAAGTCTAAGTGATCCTCTGAATTCGTGGAGAGAGGTAGTGTGATTTACAGGGTAGGTTTGGAGATCTATAGTTGGAATGCCAAGTTCAGATTCTGCCTGAGAGATGCAACCTTTTTACCTTCTTTGGAAGATAAGAAGACAAGGGAGATAAAGGTGTTATTAATAAAAGGATTAAGGTAGAAAAACCATGTGAAAATATTGTGTAATTAATTATGATAATCTTGCTAGTGTATTCAATTATTTCTCTTTTTATGTGGTAGTTTAGTTTGCAGTTAAACATATTTGGTAAACACTGAATTCTTAAAGCTAAAAATGTACACTTTTTAAATCAGGGCTTCTTACATATTAATGTACATATGAATTAGCTGGGGATTATTTAAAAATCAGGCTTCTGATTCTGTAGCTCTGGGATGGGGCTTGATTTTTATATTTCTAACAGCTCACTGTTTCTGCTTGCCCACGGACCATATTTTGATTAGCAAGTCTCCCTGTAAGCACAATACAGAGGCGGCAATAGAAACACCCATGCTGATGGTTGGCCCTCTCTGCCTGGAGTCCAGACATGGTATTTGCACAGTGACCTTCTTCTCGGTGTCCAGTTGTGTGTTTCTGCCTATAACTTCACAACTGCAAAAGCTGGCTAGCTCAGTACTTAACGTGGTACACATTGATATTAGTCAGCCTGGGGTGTCAAACGCAATTACTTCAGAATAAATATAAAGTTCATCAGGAAACTTGCAGGGCTCCCACAGAGTGAACTGGATCTACCTTGAGATGCTGCTAACTGATGACAGTGAAGTGACTCATTTGAGGTCAAGTCACAGAGAGACGTCATCTCGTTACCTGGGAAGACCTCCTTTTGCAGCAAAGTATGCCACAGGTGTGTCTAAATAAGGAGAAACACTGGGAGGTTGGTTACCTGACTAACCCTCAGCAGTACAGTCTCTACCAACTAGAGCAGTCATAGCACCTATAGACTCTGCCCTTTAAACGGTTTAACACTCATTTATTTATTTACTTATGGCTGTGCTGGGTTTCTGTCGCTCCACAGGCTTTCTCCTGTTGCAGCAAGCAGGGGCTACTCTTCGTTGTGGTGTACGGGCTTCTGATTGTGGTGGCTTCTCGTTGCAGAGCACAGGCTCTAGACACACAGGCTTCAGCAACTGCAGCACTTGGGCTCAGGAGTTGTGGTGCATGGGCTTAGTTGCTCCATGGGATGTGGACTCTTCCCAGATCAAGGATCGAGCTCATGTCCTCTGCATCGGCAGGCAGGTTTTTATTCACTGTGCCACTAGGAAGTCCCGTTAAAAAACAGTTTATCAGTGACTTCAATTTTGACCTTCAGTAAGTAGTCATCTTTATCTAGTTCTTCATGTATGCACAAGGCAAAAATAAAAGAGTATCTGATTTTGAATTGCATATTTTGATCGCACAGTTCAGTAAAGGAGACTTGGTGTGGAAGGTGACTGATGAAGCCATGGTTTTACAGTCAGTCTGCTCATGTTCTAGTTGTGTAGGACCTTAGGCATGTTACCTAATCTAGGTTTTGAGCTTTTCATTTGTCAAAAAGAGATATTAAAATAAGTGAGATAGTCCATGTTAAATATTTAACACAGTTCCTGGCATACAGTTAGTGCTCCATATGTATCAGTTATATTTGTTATAGATAACAGTTATTGGCACATTATGTTATTATAACATTTTATTAATATAATATTACATTTTAGAGTTTTTTATTGTGGTGAAAACACATTAATCTATCATCTTAGCCATTTGTAAGTGTACAGTTCTGTAAATATAAACATTGTCATGCAACAGATTTCTAGAACTTTTTCATCTTGCAACACAGAAATTCAATAGAAATGAATTCCTCCTGCAAGCTCTTCACATTTTAGTTCCATTTCTGTAGTATATTGATATGAAACCACTCTGCGCGGCCCTGTTTCCTGTCACTATTGGGAAAACACAGGATTTGAAGTAAAAATTGAGACACAAGATTAAGCCCTGAATTATACTAACTATATGAAAGTCCTAGTACCAGTTTCAAGCTTTAATTATATCATCCATATCTACAAATAGGCCCACGTTATGAGTTGTATATTATTGTTAATTAGTCTCTGAATGCCCCCTCCTGATATTCGTCCTCTGTATTCCTAAAAACTGTTTATTTTAGCACTCTGCATGCCACACTGAAATGTGTCTTTCTCTTGAGTAAATGAAAAGCACCCTGTGGACTGGGGTTAGGTGTTAATTCAAAACTGATTTCACATGTGTTAGATAGAACAGCATATTTACTTTATATTTCCCTGTCATTTGCTTCCATGTGTTCCCAGGAGCCTCATTTTCATCATATTACATTTCCCTTTGTTTAACACCCTTCTCTAAAATCCTTGGCAAAATGCCTACCCACAACAGTGATTGGTAGGAGGGAACAAACCAGTCCAGGGGAGTATGGACAGAATTAGGGTAAAGTTATAAAGAGTTTGAAAAAAGAAAGCTTAGCCTGGCTTTTAGACTGTCTCTCTACTTTTAATGACTACCTAGTTATGATTAGAATGTTCTTACTCCTGCTGCTTCTGCCAAATGTCTAGAGAAGTCAAGAGGCATCTTGTTTCCTTCCAAATGATTTGGGGGCAAATTGCTTTCAGGTACAGCCGGCTCTGCTCCTGAAGATCTGTATTGAAAGTTAGAGAATCAAGGTTTACTTCTGAAGCAGAAGCCAAGACAGTTATGTAACTTAAAATTCTCTGTTGAAAACAAGACCTGCAGATGCTCAGAAAGGTAAATTAAACTCTTGACTTGTCCCTCAGCCACCAAGCATCTTCGTGCAGCCCAAAGAATATTAACAGCACCAGGATGGTCATTGGAATGATGCTGAATGAAGCACTATTCATTCCAGCCAATGTGATTGAAAAGTCTGCCCAGCGTAGCTAGCCAGAATGCATGCTGAGGTTGAGCTGAACTTCACAATGTGGTTTGTTGCCTAAAAAGCCTCTTGTTAAAAAAAATTTTTTTTTGCAAAATTTGGTTATATGCACAACTGATTTGAGAAAAATGTTTCCTCCTCTCAGAAGATGCTTTCTTGATGAAGGACTGCATACCCTAGATTGAGAAGGGAAGCACATCTCTAACCTTTAAAAGAGGAAAAGAGGACTTCCCTGGTGGTCCAGGGGTTGGGAAGCCACCTGCCAACACAGGGGACACAGATTCCATCCCTGGCCTGGAAGATCCCACTAGCTGTGGGGCAACTAAGCCTGTGTGCCACAACTACTGAGCCCAAGCTCTAGAGCCTGTGCTCTGCAATACGAGAAGCCACTGCAATGAGCAGCCTGAGCACCACAGCTAGAGAGTAGCCCCTGCTGTGACAACTAGAGAAGAGCCTGCAAGCATCAGTGAAGACCTAGGGCAGACAAAAAAAAGAAAAAAAAAGGAAGGGAATACATGCCACACGCCAGGAACTCTGCATATGTCCTTCCAGTAAATCAGCACGTGAAGTCAGGGAAATGGGACACTAGCGACCTCGCATTAGAAATTATGAAAAACAGACTGAGAAAGAAAATAATTTGTCCAAGGTCTCTCAACTAGTATGTAGAAGAACTGGGATACAAACAGGGTCTTCCTGTCATGACTTAGGGAGAGAATCTACTATCATCACACCACCCTGGGCATTGACCTTCAATCATCTAATTTTTCCCTCAAAATCTGAGGTCCACATCCCACCAAATAATTCTCTAAAATAGATCCTGACGTTCTCAGAATCTAAATTCAAGTTATAGGGACTTTCCTGGTGGTTCAGTGGTTAAGACTGAGCTTCTCATGCAGGGGTTGTCAGTTCCATCCCTGGTCAGGGAACAAGATTCCATATGCTGTGTGTGCAGTATGGCCAAAAGATAAAGCAAATAAACAAATTAAAAAATTCAAATTACAATCAACTACTATTAACTAAGCAAGTACTTTCTAAACTGTACATATTTCTGTAATAAAATCAAGATAGAAAATATTGCAAAGAAAGCAAGTTTTTTACCTAAAATCCAAGTGACATTTAATTTGGAGGGATAAACAGGACTAAATATTAAAAGAAGCTTGTGATCATTACTGTCCTGAGAATGAGTCTCCAGTTTTCAGCCTTGGTTTATGACTTCATTCCTTTCATAGGTTATATAGCTGTTCCTCCTCTTTGTTTATAGTCAGAACTTGGGACAGTGACATTTTCTCCCTGTCAGATGTTAGTTAGCAACCTTTAATGCATTTACTCATTTTCTGTGTGTGGGCTGATGATTCTTGCTGAAAGCATATGTGGCTCACTCCTTTATTTAGTATTCAGTAAATATTTATTGAACATCATCTATTGCCAGATATCATCCATCTACTAGGTTCTCTGTGTTCTAGAGCTTTTCCCATATGTTTCATATGGATATTCCAAAAGTCCTGAATCTAGCTTAGGAAATCAAATGTAGCATAAATACTAAAAGTATATAGACTTTCCAATAATGATATAATAGCTAATGTTTACTGCGTGCTTGTCATGTCCTAGGTTCTAATGATGAATGTTTTTGTATGCATCTCATGTAATCTTCCTAACAACTCTGTGATAAAAATATAATTTAATATTATGCCTTTTTACAGAGGAGGACATTGTCCTAGCGTGATTCTTACAGAATTCATAAAGCTAGTATTATAGATGGGGCGAGAACCCAGGCCCACCTGACAGGAAGTCCACATTCTTAACCACCACGTGCTCAGCCTTCTAGTAAATTCCCTTCTGTTAGAGTGCCGGGAAATAAAGATCCCTAAGCCATGGTTTCTGCCCTCAAGAAGCACCAGTCCAGTGGGGTGGGAGGGATACTCACCTAGGCTCAACGAGTGTTGGGCCTTATTATACATCATGACCTGCTGCATACTGGAGAAAAGCGTGAAGCCAGGCACAATCTCTGCCCTCAAGGAGCTCACACTGATCAGAGACAAGAGGAAACAGGAGCTGTGAAGGGCACCTGAGTCCTACTTCCAAGCTTTCCCATTTTGGAGCTGTTCAGAGGCAAACAGGCGTGGAAAGGCCGTAAATTACACGGGGCCTCTGCAGCAGGTGCTTCAGCCTCATCTTCAGTCCGCCATTTCTTGGTGACCTCAGGCAGACCGCTTGGCTTCTTCCTTGGATTTAAAAAAGAGGTGAGGTGCTTTTGCTTTAAATCACTGGGATGAGAGGTGTGTGGTGAGAGTTCGTTTTTTTGGACAGGGTGTGAACCTCTCCCAAGGACGGCAACGGGGGAACGTGAGTGGAGAGATGGGGTGTCTGAACCCTGATTTGACAGGTCCCTCGCCGGCCCGCATCCCGTGCGGCTCCGTCACCGGCGCTCCTCGCGGTCTCTCGTCGCGCTCCCCAGCCTCGCGGGATTTGCGCTCTTCCGCTGGTGACTTGCACCCGGTGCTCCATGAGGTGACCAGATGGGTGCCTCTGAGCAGGCGCGGCGGGCGAGGTCGTTCTCTTCAGCCCTCCCCTCCCGTGGCTCATTTGTTGAGAAAACTTGGTGGGTAGGAAGGCCTTCAAGTTTCCACATCGCCAAGGTAATGCTGTTAATACCAGCATGTCTTTCCATCTTCTTTCCTACCCACTGCCTCCAGGACAAGTTTTCGGCCTGGTGACTGAATTTCGGCCACAGGTCTGAATGCGGGATTCAGATTGTTCACCGCTTTTTCTGTTTCTCATGAAGAATTAGGTAACGTCCTGTCTTCTTTTTGTTTGTTTTTCCTTCTTGCTTCCCTTTCCTTACGGTAGGAGAGCAGCTTCACCGCTTTATGGAAAGACCGTAAATGAATTACGTGTTCAAGAAAGGTAGCCAGTTAAGGAGTCATTTGCTGGGCAGTGTAGGACCAAAAGGGAAATACCGTATTCCATTTCCCCTTAATGACAGACTGATGGTCAAGGCCTTAAGCTCTCCAGACCTGTTTCTCTCAAGTTCCTAACTTGGCCCCCAAGTTAGATTTGTAAATGACCCAGGCATTTCACTGCTAGAGGAAATGTAAAAGTAAGCCTTTGGATGCTGATCTTGTTTTTCCCATCTTTTTTTTTTTTGCCTTCATGAATTCAACAGGAATTCTGTTTTGTAGTTCCTAGCCAATAAGAAGTTTAACACATAAAATTGAGGAGAAATTTCAAGTGTCCTAGATTTCTGAGAAAAGAATGGTATCCTTTTGGTTTCTGGTCAGCTAATGTGGTCTTTCTGTTGGATTGCTATGCTAGTTCTTTTGAAGTTCTTTTGAAATTAACATGTAGTATATGGGCTTCCCTTGTGGCTCAGAATCTGCCTGCAATGTGGGAGACGTGGGTTCGATCCCTGGGTGGGGAAGATCCCCTGGAGAAGGGCATGGCAACCCATTCCATATTCTTGCCTGGAGAATTCCATGGACAGAGAAACCTGGCGGGATACAGTCCATCAGGTCACAGAAGAGTTGGACATGATTGAGCAACTAACATTTTCACTTTCACTTTCAACTGTGTATTTAGGCTTCCCTGGTGAGTCATTGGTAAAGAATCCACCTGCTGATGCAGAAGACTAGAGTTTAATCTGTGGGTCAGGAAGATCTTCTGGAGGAGAAAATGGCAACCCATTCTAATATCTTGCTTGGGAAATCCCATGGGCAGAGGAGCCTGATGGCTACAGTTCATAGGGTCTAAAAGAGTTGGACATGACTTAGCAACTAAAAAATAAACAAAAAAATGCCTTAAATACCCCCATAGGTCTTACATGTATACCTATATAGGTACTTGAGCATAATATTTCCTGAAAACCCAGGGATGCTAGGTGCTTTGCAGCCTCTATTAGTATCAGATATGGTGGTAAAATTACTTGAATGTAAAATCCTCTGGATAGATGTGTTTGTGCCTTACATATCATAAATGAAAAGGAGTGCAGGTGGCTCTGACTGTGGATAGGAAGGGAAAGTTTGTTTTCTCCCAAGAAAGTGGACCATTGTGACATAAATATCCAGCTCCTAGTACTGTTTTCTTGCTCATCAATTCAGTTCAGTAAATAATTGTTTCAGTAAAAGTTGAACCAAATATCTCTCCAAAAAAAAGTAATAAACCATAAAAGACTGAAAGGAAGGAGTATAGTAAAATTTGAGAGAATGAACTGGATTCAGAAACTGAAAAAGATCTATATAAACATCTTGGAGAGCTAGGCACATGCATTTGGGAGTAAAATTAAGTGTGGCAGAATAGTTAGGGTAGACTGAAGACACTTCCCAAAGAAACCAGTGAGAACTCATCCCCAAATTGAACTGTTTACATATCTGTAATTGTCTCACTCAGGGGTCCCCAGTCTCTAGGATCTAATGCCTGATGATCTGAGGTGGAGCTGATATAATAATAATAGAAATAAAGTGTGCAGTAAATGTAATGTGCTTGAATCATCCCAAAACGACCCACTCCCAGTCCCTCCATGGAAAAGTCATCTTCCATGAAACTGGTCGCTTGTGACGCAGAATGTTGAGGACCACTGGTGTAACTTATTACTAACTGCGCACGGCAGGAGTACAAATGCAACCTCATTGATGCAGTTCTTGGGACTCCTCTAAGCTCCTTCGGCAGCTTTGGCTGAAGGATTACCATCAGGCCAACTTGAACTTTTCAGACTGTGTGCAGTCTGAAGTGCTGGCTACTCAATCCTTTCTTTTCCCTCTCCTTCACTGGTATCAGGTCTATGTCACAGTTTCAGACTCTCCCGCCATCCCTAGCTCTTTTTCATCTTTCATAGATATTCCACTAATAAATCACTTGCATGCTATTATGGTCTGAATTGTGTCCCCTCTCAAAATTTGTTTGTTGGAGCTCTAAACTCACAGTGCCTCGGAATGTGACTGAATTTGGAGATGGGTCCTTTGAAGAGGCAGTTGAGTCAAAATGGAGCTGTTAGTGTGAACCCTAATCCAATCTGACTGATGTGCTGATAAGAGAAGTGAATTTCAGCATACAAAGAGACCCCAGGGGTATGTGCATAGAGGAAGGGCCGTATGAGGGCACTGAGCAGGTGGCCATCTGTAAGCCAATGACAGAGGCCTCAGAAGAAACCAAACCTGTTGACCCCTCAGTCTTAAACTTCTAGTCTCCAGAACTCTGAGAAATTAAATTTCTGTTGTTTCAGCTGAAAAAAAATATTGTACAATCTATTTATTGGAGTTTATATGGAGTAGTAAGGGGTAAAATGTAGGCAAAACTGAAGAAACTAAGGCAGAAAGATAGGAAGTGACTCGTACATCAAACAGTCTAACCTCATTATACATATATATTGCTATGCTACCTCTGATGGACATGGTAGGAGATCAAAGGGACACATACACAGAGCAAAGGAATTAATGGCTATATTGCTGATACAGATACCACTTCCTATTCCATAAGTAGATACATAGTCCATTATCAAGAATCTGGTACATGAGCAGCTACCATGGTAATCAGAACATCTGACCACAAGGCATACTCCAATGATTCTGAGAAATGAGCTGATATGCCAGATGATGGAGATATAAGCAAACTCAATACTGTCACAATTAATAAACTTATTTGTGACACAGAGGATTATATTCTCAATTCATAAGTACACAATTACTTAATTTTTACAGAATCAGTGTATTATTATAAATCTATAGTATAACCTCAAACACTACATATGAACATAAATTTCTTATGCATGTCCAGACTGCCATGGAAAAATGAGACAAAGCCTATATGTAAGTGAAGACAGAATGGTACAAAGAAAACAATCACGTGGGGGAAGTTGCACAGGTAGTCAGAATATATGATCAAGAAGCCAGAATATGTAAATCAATTACTTGGTCCAGGAGCAGATAGTAATGATGGGACATACCATGATTTATACTCGGATGATCACAATACAAAAAATGTATTGGTGTTACAGTATTTGAACATGATACATACACACCAATATACCTTGAAATGTGAGTTATCAATCATAATACAAGTACAGGTAGAAATGGTAGTCAACTATTATGCTCTTCTTGCTAGGGGAGAGGTGATGGATGTGTAATGAAGAACACAACACGTAATGAATGGCTTTGTTGAAAGAGTGGAACCACTATTGCAAAAAGAGGAATCAAGGCATAACATCAGATGACCACACTAAAAGGACAGCCACCACCAGTAATTTAGCATGGGTCTGAGAGGCATAACTAGACAATCTCAGAATACAAGCTGATAATCACCATAAAGAACAAAGAGACACAGTAATTAGTATCAGCATATATTTTTCACTTACCACGTGACAGGCACTAATCTAAGCATATTACATTTAACTCTTTGATCCTCACAACAATCCTACAAAGTAGGTATTATGATCATTACTTTGCAGTTGAGAAAAAAGACAGACACAAAGGGGTGAAATGACTTGCCCAAGGACACCAAACTTAAACAGCAGGAGTGGAATTAAATATAAGCATTTTAACTTCAGAGTCAGCACTTTGCATATACACTGATGGTACCATGCTTCCTCAGGTGAACGTGGTACAGATTAAAAACACAGACTGCAGGAACCAATGGCTTTGGTCCAGAAGGAGACGGCAATGTAGCAAAAGTAGACACCGTAGCACATGCTCAAACATCCGTGGTGCATGAGCAGCCACCACAGGAGTCTGAGCATTTGACTACGATGCACACTCAGAAGGTCCTGCAACATGAGCTGACATCCAGCGTATTAGGAGTAGATACTAAAGACGAAGGAGGAAGCAAACACATTGAAGTAACAAATAATCATGGTGTACAAAATGATATTTATGGTACAGAAATTTCCATTATTAAAAAGCAGATGATGATATACATTTTCACACACACAAAAAAGAACAGAAGCTTGGAGTAAAATTTCAGACACAGTAAAATAGTAGTAAAATGCATTATGCACATTCATACTATTATGGAGAATGAGCCAACACCAATTTAGAGCCAAGAGACAAGGTACAATAGAAAATAATTATGTGTGCAAACATTACATATGGATATGGAACATGACCAAAATATCTCAATTATGAATGATTGTTTCAGAAGCAGATGGCAAGATAGAAACCATGGAACTGCTCAGATAACAATAGTTGATGAAAGTCATCAGTTGTATTTGATCAGTTGATCATGATATATACAAGCAAAGAAAATCACTACAGTATGTCATAGCAGTCGAGACACAGGAGCTATGAGACAGGATATGGTACACAAACTTGTTTACTGAGAAGAAAACCATGTTGTAATGCTCATGATATCTGGTATTTAGATAGATATTGTGCCATACAAAAAATTCGTGATATAGGAGTGAATAGCTTTGTGTATAAGTAGATATAAAGTAGGTAAAAAAAAAAAACTAAACATCAAGTATTTAGAGAAGTATGTTGCATTAATAGCCACAATTAGTATGTGAGCTTTTGATTACTATACTTACCTATATAACTTCATGACATGGATTGAAAATGAAGATACAGAAGCAGGCAGAGATGCCACTATACTTCCTGAAATGGATATGGTTGGTAATTTAAAAGATACAACAAATTCTTTTAGTTTAGGAACAAATGGCAATGATGAAACATGTGAAATCACAGCACAAGCTTAAACAATCAGGTGTATGAGCAGCCACACTAGGTGGTTAAGCATTTGACTATGATGCACACTCAGATAAACCAATGGCATGAGATTACAAGCTATCATTTTGAAATATATAGACATGGTACAGGAAACGGCAGGAGTGATCAAAGAATAGAGAGCCACGAAATAGGAGCAAATTACCATAAAATGCAAACTGACATATATAGTATACAAGACACTATTTCCCTTACTAGAACAGTGAGCAGTGACAGTTCCTGCTCAGGAACCATGGGGTATGAGCAGACAAGCAAGCTGCATGCTCAGACAACCATGGTGCATGAGCAAAAACCTATAATACAAGGACATGTGGATGTGACACAGGAGCAAAGAACATGTCATGGAATATGCTCAAATGGACTGAACATGTGAATAAAGGAAACATAAGGCATAAATACATTTTTTAGGCCAGCAGTATATGGTAATAATACTAGAGGGGATAACACGGCTCATATAAGATCATGGTACATGAACTACTACCAATGATGTTTGAGCATTTTACTGTGATGTACACCCAGACATTCCAAGAAAATGAGTTGATGCCAACAATATAGGGGCAGAGAAACTAGTATATTAGAGAAGATGGTGATGATGGAAGAAAAGAAATAGTAATACAAAAGCTAATAGGACAGTGCAGATGGCAATGATTCAAAGGGAAGCCCCATGGCATATGCTCATATAATGGCTTCTTAAACACTATCACAAATATATGAGCAGTTTACCATAATTCAAACTTTGAGAACTCCATATTTTGAACTGGCACCACTATACAGAATCAAAAGACACAGTTATTACCATCATCATTATCATCACCACATATATTTTACTACATGATAGGCAGTGTTTGAAATGTTTATGTATAATAGCTCATATAATTCTCAAAAATCTTATTAAGAGTTCTTTTTATAATCTTGCAGAAAATGGAGATGCAAACTGGTAAGCCCAAGATCTCATATCTTGTAAGTAGATAATTCAAGATTCAAATCCCATCCTTTTGGCTACACTATCCATTCTCTTAAACAGTACAATGAACGACAGTATTCCATGATTCTTCTGACAGACATGATACATTACAAACAGAATAATGAATGGCTTAATTCCAGAAGCAGATGGCAATGTTGCAAAAGTAGACACCATAGCACATGCTCAAACATCCGTGGTGCATAAGCAGCCACCAAGGAGTCTGAGCATTTGACCACGATGCACACACAGAAGATCCTGCAACATGAGCTCATACCCACATCATAGGAATAGACAGTGATGACAAAGGAGAGAGAATTCATTGCAATAGCAAACCAAGTTGCACAAGCTAATATACATGGTACAAAGTATTCTTAGTACAAGAGTGAAGAATAATAGTGTATTATCACACAAGCATAGTATTTAAGTGGAAATTCATAGTGCAATTTCAAACATTAGGTGGACAGAAATCCATTAAGCATGTTAGGCTATCATGAAGGATTAATCCATTCATATATGAAAGAGGGGACTGATATGATACACCAGGAAAGGACAAAAGAGTGAAAAACTACTCAGATGATTGTTTTTAATTATTAGAATATATGGCACTGGTCTGACGGCAAATCACACCTACATGCCTTTAGTACATGAGGCATACATACACACCTATAGGACATAAGATGTCAAGTATGATACAAGTGTAAATGCATATGATATAGAAACAAACTATGCCATGATTCCTACTCAAATAGATACGGTATATAATTAAAAAACAGTCACAATGCAAGCAATGAATGATTTTAGTCTGGGAGAGATGACAATGGTACAAAAGGAGACTCAGATGGATATAATGCATCATTTTAAATAATCATGGTGAATAACTAGCCAGAATTCATGTTTTATACCACTGAACACTCAAACTATATCATTATATGAACTAACAGCTGTGATATATTTAGCAGACATAGTATAGGGGCAGACAGCACATAAGGAATAAACAACTGCTACGCAGGAGCTAATGACCACAATCCAAGAGCTAATATCCATATTATAAAAGTCATCATGATGCTTCTTTTTTACAAACTCATAATGGATGAGCAACATCTACCTCATATATATATATATATATATATATATATATATGTATGTATATATATACACATATACATATGCACACATACAATATACAAACAGCTGGACAGGAGCAAGTAAACTTTGGCCAATTCATTCAGATGCATATCACAATCCAATATCCAATATATATCCAAAACCCACTCTCTTGCATTGCAGGCAGATTCTTTACCACTGAGCCACCAGGGAAGCCCCTGAGTTAGTAACAATGCTGCCCAAAGTGACAATTATGACATAGAAGGTAGACAATTTCAGATCGAGCTCAATATATCCAATATCTGTCAAAATACAGAAGCAAGTTCTTACAGTCAAGGATAAGATGACAATGCTGCAAAATGAGACTACAGGCCATATGCTCAGATGCCTATTGTACATGAACAGCCACATCTTGTGTATGAGCATTTGATCATAACGTATATTCTGATAGTTCCAAAATATGAGGCATGAATGATGATATAGGATATATCCCAAGAAAATATCCAAACCACAAGGGTAGTTGGACATGGTATAGGAATAAAGAGCAATGTTGAAATATGAGACAGGTATGACTAATGCATGAGTTAATAACTACATGGACTGTGGCCCCAGGTTCCTCTGTCCATGGGGTTCTCCAGGGAAGTATACCGGAGTGGGCTGCCATTTCCTTTTCCAGGGAATCTTCTTGACCCAGGGATTAAACCCAGTCTCTTGCATTGCAGGCAGATTCTTCACCACTGAGCCACCAGGGAAGCCCCTGAGTTTGTAACAGTGCCGCCCAAAGTAATAATTATGACATAGAAGGTAGACAATTACAATCTAGCTCAAACATCAGTAGTATATGAAAAGATAATCAAACTATAGTGTTTACCCAGATGGACATAATGCCTAATTAAAAATCCATAGTATAAAAGCAAATGCTGAAACAGTTGAGTATTAGTTGATAGTGACTGGAATTTCATTCTCTTAATTACCATATTTTCTAAAATATTGTTTTCTCACTTTAGTAGGTATATCATATCTTATATCAAGAAGATGACAGCAATCTATCAATTTGGTACTTTAAAAAATTCCATTCAATGCTTCATTATATCTAAAAATTTTAGGGTATTTTAAGTAAATGATAAATATTATTGAAAAGGTTTTTTTTAAAAGCAAATATCTTCAAGTATAGATACTGTAATGGGTTTAATTATGTCTCTCCCAAAAAGAGACATTGTAGTTCTAACTTCTGGTACCTGCACGTGTGACCTTATTTGGAAATAAGAGCTTTGAAGCTATAATCAGGTTAAGATAAGGTCATAGTGGATTAGAGTGGACCCTAAATCTAATGAAGCTAAGTTGAGTCTGACTCTGCGATTGCATGAGTTGCAACCTCTGTCCATGGAATTCTCCAGGCAAGAATACTGGAGTGGGTTGCCATTCATTCTCCAGGGCATCTTCCCAAAACATGGATGGAACCCGAGTCTCTTAGGTCTCCCGCGTTGGCAGGAGGTTCTTCACCACTCGCGACCCCTGGTGTCCTTATTAGAAGGGGGAACTTCAGACACAGAAAGAAAAGGAAAAGAATGCCATTGGAGACAGGGATTGGTCTGAAGATCTGACAAGCCAAGGAACACTTGCAATTACAAGAAACTGGAAGACGCAAGGGTGGATCTTTTTATAGAGCCTTCAAAGGCACTACAGCCCTGCCAACACCTTGATTTTGGACTCCTCGCTTCCAAAACCATGAGAAAATAAATTTCTTTGGGTTTTAAGTTACCGAGTTTGCCATCCTTTCTTACAGTAGCCCTAGAAAACTAATACAAGCGGCTAAAAGAAATGTCATGGTGCATGCTTAAATGACTGTATGGTATATAAACATCTCTCTGTAGTTTTACCACTTGAATAAAATACACTTATAAAACATTCAAATATTATCAGTCAGCCATGACCCATGAGTAGATAGCCAGAGTACAGTGTGCTGACACTCACTTATCAGAAGTAGAGGGTAGTCATTTACAGGTACGTATCTTGTGATTGTAGTTAACATTGTATATGAGAAGACTGCATTGACATATAAGTATAATGTAGAATGTCAAGAAAATAAAGATTGTTGAATAATTAATCACATGACAGTGACCTAACACTCCTATGTAAGTATAGAGTGTCATAGTGAATGCCAATTTAAACTCTAAACAATGCAACTTGTATATAACATGAAATTCATTGGAAGGACTGATGCTGAAGCTGAAACTCTAGTACTTTGGCCACCTGATGCAAAGAACTGACTTATCGGAAAAGACCCCAATGCTGGGAAAGATTGAAGCAGGAGGAGAAGGGGCCAACAGAAGATAAGATGGTTGGATGGCATCATCAACTCAATGGACATGAGTTTGAGCAAGCTCTGGGAGTTGGTGATGGACAGGCGAGTCTGGCGTGCTTGGCATCCATGGGGTCACAAAGAGTTGGACACAATTGAGCAACTGAACTGAACTGATAACATGAAAGTTATAGGCCCTGGCTCTACTCAAAGAATCATGATATTTAGAGATGACCATGGTAAATGCTCAAATAACCATGATGCATAGGCAAACATAACTGACGTATGCTTAAAAGTCATGATAATGACATCATGATCATGGTTCAGAGGGGTGTGTGGATAAGCTCCTACTAAACAGGAGCAGATACTAATGATTCAGGAACAGAAGGCTACAGTGCTTGCTTGGATATCTAAAGTATAGAGACTCAGAGTGGCAAGGGCTTACTGCAGGGGAAGAAAACCATAGATATAACTTAAATATAGGATCTTTCCTATGATTTATGCCAACAGGATCACAGTATCTGCTCAAGTCATAGTATAGAAACTTATACAATGATTAAGTTCAAATTGCCATGACACATAAACCTCAACATGTGCTCTGATCACCATGCTACAGAAGAAGGCGCCTATGGTGCAGGAGTAGGTAGCTATAATGAATGCTCAAATGACTATAATGTATTAGCAGCTGACAATGTTATACAACCAAACATGTCATTTGTTTGCTTTGATATCCGTGCTTCTGCTGCTACTGCTACTAAGTCACTTCAGTTGTGTCCGACACTGTGTGATCCCATAGACGGCAGCCCACCAGGCTCCCCCGTCCCTAGGATTCTCCAAGCAAGAACACTGAAGTGAGCTGCCATTTCCTTCTCCAATGTGTGAAAGTGAAAAGTGAAAGTGAAGTCACTCAGTCGTGTCTGACTCTTGGCGACCCCATGGACTGCAGCCTACCAGGCTCCTCCATCCAGGGGATTTTTGAGGCAAGAGTACTGGATTGGGGTGCCATTGCCTTCTCCAATCCATGCTTCAGGAACATTAAAGTCACTGCTTTTTTTTTTCCCTCTAAATTTATTTATTTATTTTAATTGGAGGCTTTATAATACTGTAGTGATTTTTGCCAAACATCAACATGAATCAGTCACGGGTGCACATGTGTTCCTCATCCAGAACCCTGCTCCCACCTCTCTCCCCATTCCATCCCCCAGGGTCATCCCAGTGCACCAGCCCTGAGCACCTTCTCATGCATCGAACCTGGACTGGCAATCCGCTTCATATATGATAATACACATGTTTTAATGCTACCCTCTCAAATCATCCCATCCTCACCTTCTCCCACAGAGTCCAAAAGAATGTTTATATATCTGTGTCTCTTTTGCTGTCTTGCATGTAGGGTCATACTTACCACCTTTCTAAATTCCATATATATGCGCTAATATACTGCATTGGTGTTTTTCTTTCTGGCTTACTTCACTCTGTATAATAGTCTCCAGTTTCATCTACCTCATTAGAACTGATTCAAATGTATTCTTTCTAATGGCTGAGTAATACCCCATTGTGTATATGTACCACAGCTTTCTTATCCATTTGTCTGCTGATGGACATCCAGGTTGCTTCCATGTCCTGGCTATTACAAACAGTGCTGGGATGAACATTGGGGTATACATGTCTCTTTCACCTCTGGGTTCCTTGGTGTGTATGTCCAGCAGTGGGATTGCTGGGTCGTACGGCAGTTCTGTTTCCAGTTTTTTAAGGAATCTCCACACTGTTCTCCATAGTGGCTGTACTAGTTTGCATTCCTGCCAGCAGTGTAAGAGGGTTCCTTTCTGTCCACACGCTCTCCAGCATTTATTGTCTGTAGACTTATCCCTTGGGCTGCAAGGAGACCCAACCAGTCCATCCTAAAGGAGATCAGTCCTGAATATTCATTGGAAGGACTGATGGTAAAGCTGAAGCTCCAATACTTTGGCCACCTGATACGAGGAGCTAACTCATTTGAAAAGACCCTGATGCTGCAAAAGACTGAAGGCAGGAGGAGAAGGGGACGCCAGAGGATGAGATGGTTGGATGGCATCACTGACTCCATGGACACGAGCTTGAGTAAACTCCAGGAGCTGGTGATGGACAGGGAGGCCTGGAGTGCTGCAGTCCCTGGGATCGTGAAGAGCTGGACGTGACTGAGTAACTGAACTGAACTGAACGAGTGATGGAGAGGTGATGTAGCTTGCTTCAAGTCACACAGGCAGTAAGTTGTGAGGTTAGGTTTTAAAAATGGGCAACTGAACACAGACTGTCCCCTGACGCCCCAGGTGACGCTGCACCTGTGCTGTTGGTTTTCATCGTTTCTCCCAATTTTTGCATCTTGGTAAAATACCTTACTGTGCTTGTCAAGGGCAGCCCCAGTGTCCCGTTCCTCTTGGAGATGATGTCCTCCCTCTCAGGCTTCCGAGGCATTCATCACTCGCTTCTAGGTGGCGTCTTTGCACTTAGTTCATAGACACTGTTGGTGCCTTTTGGATGCTATACTTATTCATATATTTAAAATGTTCATTTACTTATTTATTATTTATTTGTCTGCAGTGGGTCTTATGCAGCAAACGAGATCTTCATTGCGTGATGAAGGATCTTTCATTGTGGCCCGAGGTCTCTCTAGCTGTGAGGCTTGGGCTTAGTTGCCTCGCAGTGTGTGGGATCTCACTCCCCAAGCAGGAATCAGACCTGAGTCACCTGCATTGCAAGGTGGGTTCTTAACCCCGGACCACCCGGGAAGCCCTTGGAAGTTGTATTTTAATTGCTAAACTATACGTGTCTTATTGAATAGGGCACATTCTGTTCACCCTCAGCACCTGCGACAATGACAGAGGCTCCCTGCGTGTTTTGTGCTTGGCTGGGAGGCTGGGATCGACTTGACTCCCACCGGCTGTCACGAACCCGCTCGGCACTGCAGGGGGTACCGGGGGAGCGGAGCCCATAGGAACGTCCCAGGGAGGTGGTGGTGCCCTGGACCCGGCAGAGCTGGGGACCTACGGGCGGCAGGGTGACCAGCCTCCTTGCTGCGCCCCGGCAAGCAGGTGGGGTGCTCACTGCGAGGCTTCCCTGGTCTTGCAAGCGTCTCCCTGCGCCGCTGTTCCTGCCTGCTTTTCCACATGGACAATCAGCTCTGTTGTGGACCCCAGGGGAGAGGACTGACTGCCTTGGCCAGCCCCTGTTCAGTGTCGAGTGTGCCTCCTGGGCAGGGTTCCCGTGCCAGGTGCCCTCCTAGACCTAGGCCAGCCCCTTACATGCAGTCCAGGCCTCACATCCCGGGACGTGGTGAATCTTGGTGGAACTTGAAATTTCCTTGGGTGTTTTGTGCACAGAGAGACATAGCCGATGTTGTTTCTATTTTGTTGAATGTCCAATTTATTAATCTTCAAACAATCAACCTCCATCTTAATATTCAGACACCAGTCACACAATGATTAAATGAAAAAGAACTTAAGAATTTAATAAATTTTATTTCCCCCAAAGTTAAATGTTGATTGCAAATTTAATTTAGGCGCTCACAGCCTAATATCAAGTACTCTTGGTTGTTTCAATTGAGTTGAGGAGGCAAAACATACAGAATTTCAAAGAGGATAAAGCTAATTGGTACTTGATTTTAAAATGTGTATCAATGTGCCTATAACATCAGTTTGAGTTTGTTACTCCTTTGTCTGTATTTTTCTTCCTCTATTTACTCTTGCCACTCTCTTTGCAGTTATTATTTCTTTACTCACCTAGTCCAGCCAGGGCTGATAACAATCGAGTGATGTGTGAAGGATAAAACCGAGGTCCTTCTTCTATTTTTATGTAAGAAAAAAGGAGCATATTATTTCTTTTTAGTAATAATTAGAGCAAAGGTATCCTAGATAAATTATACAAATAAAAGTATTACATATGAAATGGTAGCTTGTATTTTAAATCACAATAAATAGAGAATGTTGAGTTTAAATATTTTGTTATAAAATCATTGCAAGTCTTACTGTCATGGAAACCATTTTTTTGAAGGATGGTTTTCAGTGTTTACTAGTTCCAGTACTTTTGAAATGTAGAAATGGTTGCCCAATTCTACAGTTTTTCTTATGACATTGTAGACCTTAAGTAGTTTTAAAATACATTTTAATGTTGAGTCATTTTGTTCTCTACTGGTAGCATATATGCGCAAAATCAAATAGATCCTGATAGCTGCAAAGTGTTATAAACGTATCCGTCCAGCTGACTCTTGCTGGAAACAAACTGTAGCGCTTGAATGGGGCACAGACTAGACTTCAGGTAAGAGGCTGGGATTCCAGCTCGGACACCAGGCACCGAAGTCCCACCGGTGTCCTTCTCACTCTCCGCGTCTGCCAGCTTCCACGAGAACACGTGTGTGTCTGCGGCACTGACTGTCCTTGTTATTCTTCAAATTACATGAGCTATTTCAGAAGACTAACAACCCCGTAATGTTTCTTGGGTTTATAAACCTCTCTATTAGGCGTATATTTTGCTCTGATATAGACGAAACTGATTTTCAAAAACTGTCTATTCAGAAATTTCAAACATAAAAATTTGGAAAGATAATACAAGAAGCATCTTTTGACCCAGACTCCTTAGCTGTTGAGAGCCAGTCACGTTCGCGCCCCCTCCTCCCCCTCGCCCCTGCCCGTTTGACTTTGTTGCGATATTTGAAAATCGTAGCCGGCTCGGTGCTCCCTGCACTTCTACACGTACATGCTAAGCACTAACAGTTTCCTGTGCGCCTTTAATGCCTGGATCACACCGCAGAAATCCATTAATTCAATGTAATCCAATTCCAGTCCGCGTTCAAACATCCCTGACGGATCACCTCCCAGTGGTCCTTTGTGGATCTCTCCCCCAGAGCTGAACCAAGCTTCCTTCGCTGTGTTTGTTACTCAGCCGCTTCACTGTCCTTTGGTTTAGACCAGTCTCCCGCCTTTCCTTGTTGATGACGATACTGACATTTTTGAGGTGCTCAGGACAGTTGCTTCATAAAATGCATCACGATCTGGATTTGTCTGGTGGTGTCCTCATGGCAAAACGGTTCTGGCACGAACACCAGGGGCGTGGGGTACGATCACCCCACCGAGGCGTCTGCAGTCAGCTTCCTCTAGTCGGCAATGCTAAGTGTGATCAAGAAATCAATTCTGAAAATCAGGTTGGACTGCAATTAGGCAGAGCATGAGATTTTGACTGAAATGAGTCTTCTCCTTTCCAGAATGGTCTGCCTTGGAGAAGCTGGCATCAATGTCAAGAGACGCTGAGGTCTTTCTAAGGCGAGGCAAGCGCATCCGCTGAGCTGCCAGGAGTTTAAAGGCTGTCCAGCTTCGGGGATGGCAAAGCGTGAAGAACGCCGGCCTGCCGAGCGGCCCTGTTTCTGCTCCGTCCCAGCTGCGCGGGCGCCTCCCGGTCCTGCCCTCGCCCTGCCCGACGCGCGTCCGTGCTCCTGGCGGCAGTCTCGGTCCTGCCTGCTCCCTACTCTTGCTGCCAGCACGTGCCCTCACCACGCATCTCCAGGCTTGCCTTTGAACTGCTCTGGATGTTTTCTTCTGCCCCCCAGTGCCCTCTGCTCTCCTGGTGGGGGGTGTTTGGGGTTCCCTGTGTTTGCTGCTACAAACCACCTTCCTACCAGCCTTCCCTGCTTGTCTCCCAGAACACTTGGGGGCCTCTCCCCCGAGCTCAGACCTCTGGAATTGCTGGGTCGACATGGCACACTTTCTGGTCTGTCCACTGGTAAGACTGAAGCACCCGTCCTCCCCACGGGGCCCCCGAGGGTCGGGAATCCCGCCCTTGCTTGGTCTGTGGCCTGGACTGGCGTCTGCGTCCAGCGGAGATGAGGAAGGAGGGGGCGCCTCCCGGTCGGCAGCCTGGGGACCAGAGTCAGGACCGGGAGGCAAGGCTGCGTCTGCGCCTTGTCTCCCAGAGGGAGAGGGCGGGCGAGGCCCCTCTGGGGCTGGGGGCATCGTGCACTCCGCTGTGCAGCCGCTGGGCTGTGGGCTGTGGGGTTCCCCAGCAGGGGCCTCTCCCTCTGAGCCTCTGTCATCCGGGGTCCCTTCTGACCGCAGGCCGGGACGCGGCAGCGGCTCCGGAAACGCTGGGGGCTCCAGGCTGTCTACCGCATGGCGTGCCTTGGCTGGGGTGGCCTGGGTGCCGCCACACCTCCGCTGGGGGTCTTGGGGCTAAGTGAGGCTCCCCAGTGGCAGCAGGGCCTCCTAGGTGCCTGAGGAGAAAGGCACAGCTGGTGGCGAGTGTTGGGTGTGGCTCCTGTTTACCCAAACTCAGAGATCTGGACAGACTTCAGGGAAGGACGGAGCCTCTGCCCTTCTCGGGGCCTCGCCCAGCGTGCGGGTGACCTCCCGGGGCTGTCGGGCCAGCAGCAGGGAGTCAGGAGGTGGGCGGGGGTGGGGGTGGTTAGGTGGGGCCACATCCCCGCTCAGTCAGTGTGCCCACCTGTCTCTTATACACATCTCCCTGGACCCAGCAGAGCTGGGGACCTACGGGCGGCAGGGTGACCAGCCTCCTTGCTGCGCCCCGGCAAGCAGGTGGGGTGCTCACTGCGAGGCTTCCCTGGTCTTGCAAGCGTCTCCCTGCGCCACTGTTCCTGCCTGCTTTTCCACATGGACAATCAGCTCTGTTGTGGACCCCAGGGGAGAGGACTGACTGCCTTGGCCAGCCCCTGTTCAGTGTCGAGTGTGCCTCCTGGGCAGGGTTCCCGTGCCAGGTGCCCTCCTAGACCTAGGCCAGCCCCTTACATGCAGTCCAGGCCTCACATCCCGGGACGTGGTGAATCTTGGTGGAACTTGAAATTTCCTTGGGTGTTTTGTGCACAGAGAGACATAGCCGATGTTGTTTCTATTTTGTTGAATGTCCAATTTATTAATCTTCAAACAATCAACCTCCATCTTAATATTCAGACACCAGTCACACAATGATTAAATGAAAAAGAACTTAAGAATTTAATAAATTTTATTTCCCCCAAAGTTAAATGTTGATTGCAAATTTAATTTAGGCGCTCACAGCCTAATATCAAGTACTCTTGGTTGTTTCAATTGAGTTGAGGAGGCAAAACATACAGAATTTCAAAGAGGATAAAGCTAATTGGTACTTGATTTTAAAATGTGTATCAATGTGCCTATAACATCAGTTTGAGTTTGTTACTCCTTTGTCTGTATTTTTCTTCCTCTATTTACTCTTGCCACTCTCTTTGCAGTTATTATTTCTTTACTCACCTAGTCCAGCCAGGGCTGATAACAATCGAGTGATGTGTGAAGGATAAAACCGAGGTCCTTCTTCTATTTTTATGTAAGAAAAAAGGAGCATATTATTTCTTTTTAGTAATAATTAGAGCAAAGGTATCCTAGATAAATTATACAAATAAAAGTATTACATATGAAATGGTAGCTTGTATTTTAAATCACAATAAATAGAGAATGTTGAGTTTAAATATTTTGTTATAAAATCATTGCAAGTCTTACTGTCATGGAAACCATTTTTTTGAAGGATGGTTTTCAGTGTTTACTAGTTCCAGTACTTTTGAAATGTAGAAATGGTTGCCCAATTCTACAGTTTTTCTTAGTGCCCACCCGTCCCTCCTCCTCCCCCACCGATCGAGGCCGGTCAGCAGCGCTGTGCTGATGAAGGCATCAGCGCCCCCTGCCCAGCCGTCTCTGTGGGTCCTGGGGGAGATGCCCCATCACGGTGCTGCATGATCTTTTAATAAAGATGGCTCAGCTTCCTATACCTGATCCATTCAGGGGATGGGGGTCCCCAGATCGCAGGCCCAGTGAGAGGAGAGACTGCAGCCTCCCGTCCACCCTGGGGGCCCTGCCTGGGCTCAGCACCCGCTCCTGCTGGCCCTCTGCAATCGCCTTCATCACAGGCCCCTTTGTTATCATGTCCTCATCCCCTACAGCCAGCCAGGCCCTCGGATAACATCACTGGCTCTCCTCTCCTAAAGGCACCATCACCTCCATGGGGGCAGGCCCACCATACAGGCGGCAGACGGGCCCCACTAACACGTGAACAGGGCTGCTGGGGTCTCTGTGTGGGCGCTGGCCTTGGGCGATGAGGAAGAGAGACGGCTTGGGACGCTACCACAGCAGCCAGGCTGGGGGGCGCGGGCACCTGGAGCAGAGAGAGGGCGGAGGGGGGCGGGCGTGATGGGGTTCTGTTGAACGTCCGTTTTGAACAGAGATTCGACCAGTTTAGAATTCTAAAGGCTTTGGAGGCTTAGGGACCGGAGAGAAACTAACACGAGAGGAGTTCAGAAGAGACAAAGGCACTGCGTTTGCAGAGGAGAAACTCAGCCTTTCAGACCAAGGATGAGTAATCACAAGGTGCACCCACACAGAGCTGCCGCTTTCCTACACACAGACACGCAGCAGCGCCCAGCTGTCGGAGAAAACCCTCTTCCCTCCCTGCAAGAGCATCGACATCCCAGGCTGTTTTCTGAAGGCCCAGGACGCATGCAGGATGAAAACGGTCCATCTTGTCAAGAGCAGGCCCTCTGGACGAAGGAGGAGGATCCGGGAACCCCCAGTCTCTACAAACTGAGATCTTACGGGGGACTGCTGCCGAGGTTTCCTTGTAGGACAAACCTAGACGGTTGCTGGCTGCCCTGCTCTGGGGAGAGAGAGCCTTGGGGAGGAGAGGAAGGCAGGAGCAAGCGAGCCCTGGCTTCCCCGGGCTTTTGCACATAAAAATGATACTCTGCTTGTTAAAGCGCGGCCATTAAATAACACGGTTCTACCCCAGGTCACGTGCTGAGGCTCCCCCTGGGCAGGTACTGTGCTGGGTGCTGGGAACGCAGAGTCAGGGGAGCCGTGTGATTTCTGCTTCTGAATGATTTTCCGCAGAAGAGCTGGACGAGGAGGCACAGGTTCCGTCCCACTCCGAGCTTTCACACAGTTGGAGTTCACTGCAATGGAACGTCTGAAGTGTTCTGTTTTGTTTATTTTCTTTTCTGCGTATTTGATGAGATCAAAACAAGACAAAAAGAAAGCTGGTAGAATGTCTCTGAGTGTTCTTTCTGCTACCAGGAAAGAATTTTGCTTCATTTCTGCTTTCACTGGAAATAATTGCAAATTCTGAGCGTCACAGAATGCCCTCATACACACACACACACACACACACACACACACACACACACACACACACACACCAGGTTCAGGACTAATCCAATCATAGTTACAAGGTTTTCTTTGGCTTGAAAAAAAATCTGGTTAGTTGAATGCTGGGCTGTTGCTAAAATGGATACACCAAAAGAATATAACTTTGGGGGAGAAAGTGTTCTACCTTGCACAATAATGTCTTTATTCTTAGATATGTGAGTGTCTGGCATTGACCTGCACATTCTGAGGGCATAATGCCCATTCTCAAAATTCTTAGTAATAATAATAGCTGCTGCTTTGTTGAGGATTCGTCCTGTGCCAGGTCTGGCACACAAAATTGTGCTGAATCCTCCCAACAATGCTTTTGAAATAATCAGTGTTACTTCCATTTTATGAATGAAAGCTGAGGCTGCAGGAATGTGGCCGAAGTTCCATAGCCAGCCAGAGACGGGACAGCGACATTTTGCCATCAGAGCTCGTCATTTAAGCACTGCTGCGTCCTGACTCCTTTCGGTTCACGGTGAGAGGTGGTGTTGGTAACCCCAGATTAACAAAAACAGGCGTCTCCGAGGGCTCTGATAGGAAGCAACCTCTTGCTCTCAGAGCTGTATTTTTCGACTGTCTTTGGGGTTGGGAGATGTTTATCTTCTGCTAGTGAATCTGACTTCTAAAGACAGCATAAATCCTGGCACCGAGGTTGGTGAATGTGGTGGTTAATCCCACTTTCAGTCTGAATTAATGTTTTGAGATCCAAGTACTAGCTCAGAATTGTTTACAAATGAGGCCTTTGGAAATGCTTTATCCACCAGTAGAAGGGCGTGTTGACACTCTGGAGACACCTGCCGTGCGGGGACCGCTCAGGTGTGGGCACGGTCCTGGGAGCGATGATTTCCTCATGTCCCCGCAGCATCTTTGCACCCCTGGCCCTGGAGGAGGGGCTGGTCTCCCCCGTGGTGGGCAGAGCCTGGAGGTTTGCTGAGCAGTGCCCCGATGGATGGATCGCACGGGGCGCGTCTCCTGCAGGTCCGAGCGCCCTGCCCAGCTGTCTTCTTTCTGTCCTTTGAAACAAGGCACTGAGCTCCTGATTGAGCTTCGGCACGTCCAGGCTGGGTGTGGTTCTCACAGGGCACCCACTCCGGCTCCCTCTGGCTGGCTCCAGCTGGAGGTGGGGGCTCCCTGACGTCGCAGGCTGCTCTAGGGTCACGGGGACAGGACAGGGCCCCCGCAGCGTTCTTTCCCTCTGCATCTCAGCAGGGAGAAGCATCCCCTCCGGAGGTGGGCGGATGAGATGCTGTGTGCTTCAAGAGCTTCCCCACAAGCGCGCCACCTGGGATTTCAGAGCATCGACCTTGGGTCCTGCTTCTCTGTCAAGAGCTCTGAATTCACGGCCACGTGGCCTGGGAGCTACCCTGCCGAGACCTGATTTGTCTTCTGTAAGACAGTGGTGGTCGTGGAGCAGGGTGATGGTCAGTGTCTGCTCAGCCAGTTGTTTGAAAGAGCACAGATTTGGCCGCTTCCCTTGGGTCAGCCTTCTAATTTGGGTACCTTCTCTGAGCCTCAGTTTTTTCTGCATACTGTTGAAACAACGCTTTGTTGTGTCTTATTTTTGTTGCAGGATTGAAGGAAAGAATGTAGGCACAGCATGAATTCAGGTCCTAACATACAAAAAGTGCTCAGCGTTCGTCGGCATGGTCCGGTGCTGTCTGGAGGCCACTGGACGGCGCTGGAAACTTGAGTCGGAATCTCCTGGAGCCACGTGCACACATGTGTGTGTCTAGGGTGTGTGCTTCCCTGGGGTAGTGCTCCATAACACTCCCCCGAGTCTCAGGGTCCAGCCTTCTCCCGGCCCACTCCAAGAACCACCGCTCTAGATGCTTCGATATAGAAGATTTGTGCATGTCCCAGACACGACCCCCAGAACGGGGCTGGAAACTGTCCCCTGTGGTCTGTGCTCTGTGTCCTGTATCTGAACCTAAAGCCCTGAGGCGGAGTCTCGCTAGCCCACGTCTAGCTCCCCAGCCAGCTCCTCCCCTTTGTGGCCGCATTTTTTCGCGTGTCTCTGATATACTGTGGCCGTCTCCTTTTTTGACTGGACTGTAAGCCCCTTGAAGGCAGGGGCTTCACCATTCTTGTGTCCTGACACTGGGAGGCTGAGCTCAGATCTCTGAACCAGGCAGGTGTTCTGGAAACACTCAAGTAACCAAGATTCGGATTCGTCAGAGCAGGGCGCTGAGAAGGTCACTCTGTGGGCTGACTTGGAAGTGGAATCGAGGGGAGACTCGGAACACTGAGACCCCCATGCCTGCAGGCTGAGCTGACTTCCACCCCTGGGTGGGACGGCGTTTCCTCCCTCCTGTGCGTGGCCACCGAGGCAGGCCGGGGCAGGCCGGGGCAGGCCGGGGCAGGCCGGGGAACTAAGGAAGTAACACGGCTTGCAGACTCTTTGGCTAGCTTTGCTGAGGCAGTTTTGGTGAAAGGAGAAAGGGCAAAACAGGTAAAACCTGTTCTCCATTGAAAAATAAAATTGCAGCTGGCTTAAAAGGGAATATTTTGCTTTGCTGGTTCAAATGAATCGGGGGAAGTCAGCGGTGCCGCAGGTCCAGGGTGTCGCTGTAATACTATGCTCTATGCAGAAAAATGGGCTTTGGAATTAAGGGGTTTAAGTAGAGGGAAAGAACTTTCTTAAATTCTAAACTACTCAGACTTGGTTAAGGGAAAAAAAAAGAAAGTGAGTCCTCTCAGGTTTGGTAAAATTCAGGAAAAGCGCCACCTTTCAGCTTCTATCTCTCCTACCATGTTCCTCCTAAGCCGCACCAGTGAAAAGACTTGCTTACTGGATTGTTACGTTTTCTCAGGACTTATCTCTCACACTAGAGAAGGTAAAGTGGGTCACAAAGCCTTTAATTTCCCTGCACTTTTTCAAATTATGAATTTATTTTTTCCATTAAAAAGTCCTAGAAACATCATAAAAATCTGAAGACTAATGAGAAACCAGTCTTTTAAAATCTGACCACCGTATCCGTATGACCCTTTATTCACGGTGGTCATTTTTTAAGTGTTTCTTCCTTGTGTGCACACTGAGGGCTGAAAGGATACGTTAGCTCTGAGTTAGCATCTCGTCGTTCTCACTCACACGTTCACGGAAGCGTCCTCCTGATGAGCGCTGGTGCTTGTGGCCGCCAGTTAGCACTGAGTTTCACGAAGGGCACACCCCACCTGCTGTGTCACTGACTACGTGGGTCTCTCACTAGTGTGCTCTCGAACCAGATGCCACAGTGAGCATCTTCGTGCACGAAGCTTTCCCACAGCTGGAACGATTTTTCCTAAGCTTAGCTCCCAGAAGTAAAACCAGCACCTGTAAGGACTTGGGTCCTCTTTTTCTTTTTAATTCCTTTGTGCTAATATAAATGGAGTTTTAAAAAACAAATTATTTTTTGGCTGTGCTGGGTCTTTCCTGGTTGAGGCATGCAGGCTCAGTTGCCTTGCCTCATGTGGGATCTTAGTTCCCTGACCAGGGATTGAAAAGACGTCTCCTGCACTGAAAGGTAGATTCTTTTTTAAATTAATTAATTAATTTTAATTGGAGGCTAATTACTTTACAATATTGTAGTGGTTTTGCCGTACACTGACATGAATCAGCCATGGGTGTACATGTGTCCCCCATCCTGAACCCCTCCCACCTCATCCCTCATCCCCATCTCATCCCCATCTCATCCCCATCTCATCCCTCAGGGTCATCCCAGGGCACCCACCCTGAGCACCCTGTCGCATGCATCGAACCTGGACTGGCGATCTGTTTTACATATGATAATATACATGTTTCAATGCTATTCTCTTAAATCATCCCACCCTCGCCTTCTCCCAGAGTCCAAAAGTCTATTCTCTACATCTGTGTCTCTTTTGCTGTTTTGCATATAGGGTCATTGTTACCATCTTTCTAAATTCCATATACATGTGTTAGTATACTGTATTGGTGTTTTTCTTTCTGGCTTACTTCACTCTGTATAACAGGCTCCAGTTTCATCCACCTCATTAGAACTGATTCAAATGGACTCTTTTTAATGCCTGAGTAATACTCCATTGTGTATATGTACCACATTTTCTCATCCGTTCGTCTGCTGATGGGCATCTAGGTTGCTTCCATGTCCTAGCGATTGTAAACAGTGCTGTGACGGACATGGGGTACACGTGTCTCTGAAAGGTGGACTCTTAACCACTGGACCACCGGGCTTGGGTGTTCAGGACATGACTCTCCTGGAGCTTCCTGAAGGCCTGGACGGGCTGCTGTGGGCAGCGCAGCAGGTCGAGGGCCCTGGGCTCCCCGCTGAGCTTTTATTCACACGGTGATGTAGAAATGGACCATCTGGAAAGCTCCCCTGCCAAGTCACTGCCCCTGGGAGAGGGGTGGGAGGAGGCAGGCCTGCCTGCGGGCCACAAAGGATCTGGGCTCGTGATCCCATCTTCTCTCCTCCAAGAGGGATCCCCTCGGCTCGTGGGCCCCGGGAGAGGGGAGGCTTTCTAAAGCCCAGAACCAGAGAGGGGAGAAGAGTAACAGACGGCAGTTACGGTTCAGGCCGCGGTGAGAGCATCGCCTGCTAGTGCCGAGGCTGAAGGAGAAAGGGAGATCCCGCTCTGTTTCAGCCCCTGGTTTGTCCAGAGCCAGCTGAGGGACGAGCGGCCCAGGCAGTCAGGATTTATTCTCCTGCCGCTTCTGTCTGAGGCAAGCCGACAAGCCGTGCTTCCTGCCAGCACTTGGAAGGCAGTGCAGAGAGAGGACACTCCCACCCACGTCCGCCGAGAGCAGGATGAACGAGCCGCGGAATCAGCGCTCGGGACCCTTACTTCGTCTGAGGCACACGGTGGACGCTGCTGTTTGCCAGCTAAACACCCATTTCCCTTTCTCCCTTCCCAGCTGGACTTCCACTTCTCTGGGGGCTGCAGAGCATCAGGGAAAGACGCCTTCCCCCAGGCCCCTGGCACGTAGGGAAACGGAGGCTGGGGTGTTGGGACACACAAGCGAGTGCAGACGTGATCTTCCAGCCCCGGGGAGGCCAGGTCGCTTCTTTCCTGCTCCCCGCCATGTGACCATAGAACGGTGACAGATGAGGGACTTTGCTGGCGGTCCGGTGGTTAAGACTTCACCTTCCACTGCAGAGGCTATGGGTTTGATCCCTGGCTGGGGAGTTAAGATCCCACACGCCTCACGGCCAATAAAATAGAAACATAAACAATATTTTTAACAAATTAAAGATTTTTAAATAGTCCACATCAAAAGGAAAAAAATCTTTTTAAAAAGTACATTGAAATTAAATACATTTTCAAGATTTTTGGAAGCGATTTGATAAATAACTCATCTAATGCAAAGATCTAGATAAATACTGGTTTCTGACTGATTTGGTGGGGAAAAGGTACCTAAAGACACTTATAATGGTTTTACTTTTATCATTCCTGTCCTACTATAAATGTGAGCTTCTTAGAAGGATATTTATGTTAGAGAAGAACATATATTTATGTTCATTATGTTATTATGAAGAGATAATAAAGACTTTACTTTCTGAATTAGCTCTGCCTTCTTATTTCATAGAAAATTGGAAATCAAATCTGATAAGTTTGACTTCAGACTTGCTATTTCAAAATTTGACATGATCTTCCATATATTTATTATTATTATCAGAGAAGTCAAGAAAAAGTTGGGGGGTAAAACATCTTTTGGACGTCCCTGGTGGCTCAGATGGTAAAGAATATCTGCCCAAAATGCAGGAGACTCGGCTTCCATGCCTGGGTCAGCAGGATCCCCTGGAGAAGGGACTCGCTACCCACTCTAGTGTTCTTGCCTGGGCAGATGCCATGGACAGAGGAGCCTGGCGGGCCACAGCCCATGCGGTCGTAAAGAGTCAGACACCACTGAGCAGCTAACATTTTCACAACAGCCAGTGTGTATTTTCTCTCACTGTGTTAAAATGTGGAAACTTCAGGAATATTTCTCAAATAACTGCTTTTAATTGACATTTGAACAGCATCTACACTGTTCGCATAGTTTGTTCTTGGACAAATAGTCTTCTGCTTTCTGAAAGGACTTAAAGAAGAGACCAGATAACAGAGTGAGTGAGATCCAAGTGCACGTGGAGTCTGATTTGCTGAGATGACCCAGCAGGAAAGCTTTTCCATAAATCCCCTGCACTCCTTTCCTCTGTAAGTGGAAACTACTTCTGAGTTTGGCATGTGGTGCGTTTGTCAGCAACATCCTCGGAGTGGGATGCAGCAGACCGAACATTTCAATCCATTCTTCGGGAGTCATGTGACATTTTAGAAACCAAGGTACGGATGCTGTTCACACCACCCCGTTAGCATCCTGCTTCTTACGCTCTTCTCCAGGCAGTGCCAGTCTTTAAATGTAGCTGCGGCTCCCACTCCTATTGCCTTTTAAAAAAGTCTGTTCCCTTCTGGCTGCAGCGGGCCTCAGTTGCAGCACAAAGGCTGTCTGGCTGAGGCGCCCGGGTTCAGCACTTGGGGCACTCCGGCTTAGCTGCTCTTAGCTCCCCGACCAGGGTTCACGCCCACGACGCCCCCTGCATTGGAAGGTGGATTCTTAACCTCTGGACCACCAGGCGAGTCCCTGCCACTTTTCTTGTAATTCTTCATAGGTCGGTACCTACGTCAGATAACTCCCCCAGCTGACATGTGGACCCTGACTCATTTCTGGGCTTACCGTCCTGCTCTGCGCTGGCCTCAGGGCTCAGGGGCGTCATGGGATCCTCGGGAGCCCTTGACCTTCGCCCTGTTCCTCCACTGCAGCTGAGAAGCTGTGACGATGACGAGGCCTGGTCATGTCTGTGGCCGATACTGGGGTTGCTGCCCCTGCCTTGCTCTGAGCCCACGGGGTAGGGTCAGTGCAAAGGATGGCAGAGCGGACAAGCGGATGGTCCTTGGTGTCACACACCACTGAGCTCCAGCTTCTGGATTCCCAGTTACAAGGCACAGTGAATGCCCTTCTGTTTAAACCGGTTGAATCTAACGTCCTTCATAAACGGCAGCCAAGAGAATCGCTACATTTAGGAAAGCTGAGCGAGCCTGGATCAGCCCTGCTAACCATCTGTGATGTCACATTGTCTAGCCGCCTGCAGCAACAGCCTGTCCAGCCCACATCCGACTGTTCCAGCTTAAAAATGATGATGGCTGGTGACCCTGTAGGCTAGGGCTACCATATTTAGCAAGTAAACACAGAAGATGCACAGCTGAATTGAATTTCTGATGCATAAATGAGTCATTTTTATAGCATATGTATGTCCCAGTATTGTATGGTAGCCATTCCCTTCTCCAGGGGGTTCTTCTTGACCCAGGGATTTAACCTGGGTCTCCCTCGTTCCAGGCAGATTCTTTACTGTCTGAGCCACCACGGAAGTCCAGATGTTGTACGGGACATCTGACACTGAGTGACGACTCCTTGCGGATCTGAAATCCAGCTTTGCCAGGGCATCCTGCGTTTATCCAGCAACTGTGGGCTCCTAGAAAGATGGCCTGGGCACTTGTGGGGCTGTGGGTCCTGGCCATCCTGGGGCTCAGTTGCTAATTAAAGACTGTCCTCTGGGTGGCCCACTTCCTGAGTTAATGGAGGAGAAAACCAAGGTTTCCCGCTGGACACTGGCGTTATGCCAGCGGGGCAAGGTGGGCCTGTGCTCACCACCCTCACCTCCCGGTACCTGATCTTCTTCATTTCCGGGGCCCTGGTGGTCCCGCTGCTCTGTGGCTCCCAGAGTCCCTCGGGATCTGTGCTCCAAGGAGGCTCCAGGGTCCTTCTTTCACCTCCCTTCCTACATACCCACTCTCACCGTGGGCGAGCCCCAGGGACCCTGGGCTGTGAGTGGCTCCAGACAGGCCGGGTCCTCTGGGAGCATCTGCCCTTGGCAGCGCTTCTCCGACTGGTCCCTTGGAAGCAGGAGGTGGGCGCCAGTTGCCCCGGAAGCGCCCACGCTCCGACACCTGCCCCTGGATCCTGCCGCCTCACCCCACCAACACACTTGTCGCAGGTGCTCATGGGGGCCCTGTCTCGTGGGGCCACCAAACCAGGACTGATCCCTTCCCACAGCAACCCCAGCCTGCCCGAAACGGAGGCGAAGCAGGTTTCCGTCTCTTTTCCATTGAAATAAAACTGGACCCTTAACAAGGAACTAAGAAGACAGTGCAAGGCGTGTGCCCGGCTGTGTGTGCAGAGGTCCCTCTCCAGTCCTGACTCCACTGCCCCGAGCAGCCACAAGGAGTTCAGGCCCGAACCCGGCCCACCCTCCCCTCCTCCAGACCAGATGATCCTGAGAGACCAGAGTGAGGAGCCAGGGGCGTGACCCTCTCTGTGTCCAGCCGCTGTGCCCCCCCTCCTACATCACGTCCACCCAGCCCCCTGACCCTCTGCTCCTGAGTGGACGACTTGCCTCTCCAGCCTTGGATGACCCCTCTCCACAGTCACCCTGCCCTCCTAAGCCCTCTGGCCTAGCATCCATGTCCTCTGTACAACTTGGTCCTTGCGGTGAAGGCCCGCGTCCTCTCCAGAGGCTCTTGGAGGCGGCCTCCATCTTTCCCTATGATCTGTGGGCTGCTCAGCAGCTTCCTTCAATGGCCAGAAAGAGACCCCTCCTCCCTCTCAGGTTCCCCATCAGCCCTGCTCCCCTCTCCGTGGGCCCACCCAGGGTCCTGCCTTTGGGTGGTAACACTCTGGCCCTTGGTTAATTTGCTGCAGAGATAAAGATCTCGGTTGGAGATGTGATCACCTTCAAGAAGCAGCAGTGAAGTGAGTGCTCTATAATTTGGTGACTAAACAGGTCTGGCTCCTGCTCTTGGGGTCATAATGATATAGGAAGAGGGCAGCAAGAAAAACCGGCTCGTCAACAGGAGAAGCTGGAAGACTCTGCAGAGTTCTAATTCCTGTTCAGAGACCGTACACCAAACATGTGTGACCTGATTTACTCCTTCTAACAGCTTTGTAAGGATGAGAACAGTCTGTCCCTTACCTCCCTCCCCTACACTGCCTCTCAGATGAGACTACCACCTCTCCGGACGTCTGTTACAGGCTTAACTCCGTGTGTGTGTGTGTGTGTGTGTGTGTGTGTGTGTGTGTGTATGTGTGTTAGTTGGTCAGTTGTGTCTGACTCTTTGCGACCCCATTGACTATAGCCCTCCAGGCTCTTCGGTCCATGGGATTCTCCAGGCAAGAGTACTGGAGTGTGTTGCCATTCCTTCTCCAGGGGTCTCCCTGACTCGGGGATTGAACCCTGGTCTCCTGCATTGCAGGCAGGTTCTCTTCTGTGTGAGCCGCCGGGAAAGCCCAGGCTAGCTGTGCGACCCTTCACATTCGTGTGTTGAAGCCTGAACCCTTGGGGCCTCAGTATTTGGGGTCTTCAAAGAGGTGGTTCTTTTAAAATGAGGTCATGTGGGTGGGCCCTGACTCGGTATGACAGCGGACCTCGTAGAAGGATGGGGTTGGGAGGCACAGAGAGAGAGAAAGCCTGGTGAAGACAGAGAGGAGCTGCGTGCACAGCCCAGGGGAGAGGCCTGGGGGGAAGCAGGCCGACGCCTTGGCCCTGGACGCCCAGCCTCCAGGGCTGTGAGGGGACACGGTTCTGTGGCTAAGCCCCAGGCTGTGGTGCTTGTTACAGCAGCCTGCACTGGCCAATGCAGCCTGTAGCCGCACATCAATGCTATCCTTTCTCCTGCTGGCTGAGGGGCTCCAGGTGGGGGGTCGGGGCAAGGGAAATGGATGGGGCTGGGGACCATCCCAGGCAGCATTCCAGGGGGGCTACTCTCCTCTGACCCCTTGGCCTCCTTCCAAAGCCCCCTGTCCTTGTAGTTGCCGAAAAGTCCTAAGCATTGACAGGACGTGAGGACAGGAGCGGGGGTGGGGGGTAGGTTCAAGAAGGCACCCAGGGGATGCTCTCTGAGCAGCATTCCAGTGACAGGCGGTCTTGCTTCCTCAATTTTATAAACTTTACAGTTATGACTTTGAATTTCCATACAGAGGATGGAGGAAATGTGGTAAAATGAAGGGTAAGAGAGAAAAATTCCAGCTTTATAGTATTACCTGCTATTTGCAAGGTACGTTCCAGGGGACCAAGCCCTTAATACGGTCACTGTCGGTCCTGAGGGCACCCAGAGCAGGCGTTATCACTAGTCTTCCCCTTCCTCAGGTGAGGCAGGTGAAGGCGGCGTCTCGCCCGGACGCGTGGAGGCAGGATCCAGGTTCCGCCTCCGGAGCTGCACAATGTCCCGTGTGTGTCCTGACACCCACTTATGCCGTGGCCCTTCCTGTGGTGAGGACTCCGAGATATCTCCACCACGACCCACAGGCTGGGGAGGGTGAGGGCCAAGGTCTCAACATCTGGGTGCTTTGGGGAGCACCCCCTGTTCCCTGAGCCTCGAGCTCTGCCCACTTCCCCAGGGACGGAGGGTAGGTGGAAGGACCCCTGTTGGTGGGCTGTCGGCAACCATACCCACTTTGCCAGCCCTGGAGGCCACAGCAGAAGCCAGACAGTCAGAGCCGCTGTGTCTCCTCCGCCCTCAGAGCGGCCTCACTTAAGAGGAAAGCCCAGGCGGGCTTCTTGTTTAATTCAAAATTTATTGTGATGGGAGCAGAGAACTCCTGCCTGGCGATACAGTGTTCAGAAGGCTGGCCTTTGAGCAGGGCTGGAAGATGCTGATGCCAAGGGGCAGGTGGGTCTCAAGAGTGTGAGCAGGGCCCTTTCTGCCCTGGGCACTGCGCTCAGCTGCCTCTCGTGAGACGGGCACTTCTCAGCCGTCTAGTCAAGTGGGTCACGTGGGAGCCGCTGTCCCACTGGTTGTCGCTTAGTTGCTCAGTCGCGTCCGACTCTTTGCAACCCCACGGACTGCAGCCCGCCAGGCTCCTCTGTCCATGGGATCTCCCAGCAAGAATACTGGTATGGCTGCCACTTCCTCCTCCAGGGGAATCTTCCCAACGCAGAAATGCAACACACCTCTCCTGCACTGGCGCCGCCCACGCCTATCGCCCAGGCTCTCTGCTCCTGGGCTGCACAGACAATCGCCGAGCTGAGGTTTGGGGGCTGCTTCTGGGAGCTGGTTGGGTGTTACCTGATGCAAAAGCGATTCTTGGCTTAGTGCTGGGAAAGACCGAGGCTCCCCGAGAAGGCAGGCGTTCTTCTCCCAGAGCCCCCGTGACTCAAGCCTGAGCTCTGAGTTCTCACCGGGTTTTCCAGGCTGCCAGCTGTCCCCGGAGATTTAGGACTCACCAGCCCCCACGATCAAGTGAGCCAGTTCCTTAAAATAAATCTCTCTCCATCCTTTTCATATATAGACCCTACAGATATAAGTATAGATATTCACATCCTATTCATTCTATTTTTTCTGAAGAATCCTGAATGATACCCCAAATGCCCAGAGACTAAACGTCTGTCCACCCCTCCCTCTCTCCCTGAAGCTTGGTCTGGGTTTCACTTTCGAGCTGGACTGAAGCATGGGTATGTCACCTACCTGAGGAGGCAAGGTCTGAACGGGGGTAGGTGAGATGTACCCCCCAAACAAGTCCTGGCAATGTCAGCCCAGCTTCTTGCGATAACTACGTAGGCACGCTAGACCTGAAGGCAAGCTGCCCACTTGCCCTCCTCTCTCAGGCCCAGGGGTCCAGACCTGCGGTAGAGGAGGGCTCTGCCTTTTCTAGGTGGGAACCTCCCCCAGAGCCCCCCTCTCTGCTCCCCGCCCCTCACTAACGGGTCTCGTTCGGAGGCTTCTGATCGGAGCCAAGGGCACGAGGTGTGAATACCTTGCAGCCTCAGCCTGTGTCTCGGGGGCGAGGCGTCTCCGATGGGTGGGTTTCCAGGAGGTTGTCTGCTGAGCGTGTTGGCGCCCGGGCCCCCCTACGCCCGGGGTCCGCATGCGGTCACCCCTCCCAGGCCCCGTCCCTGAGCTCTGGCCTCAGCGGGCGAGGCGTGTGGTGGACACGGGGGTGCCGTGATGCTGGCCTCCCTCCTGAGAACAGGGCTGATTGCCAGCGGGGCCTCGGGGCTCTGTATCCAGGAAAGGATGCCCGCACGGACACTGAGCCCAGGGGCGTCCTCCGTCCTTGGGAGGCGGCCCCACCCTAGCAGGGATCCCATCCCCAAGGCCCCTCAGGACCTGTTGGCCCCTCTGCCTTGTGACCGTCTCTTGTTGAGTCTTGGGGACAGCAAGAATGGGGCGAGCCTGCCAGGAGACCTGCTCTTTGCTCCTTTTAGAAAATGCCTCCTAAGTGAGGAGACGTGGTGGCACTGTCCGGGAGAGACCCTGGAGCTGGTTGCTGGGCGCTCACCCAGCAGGTCCTCCTCTGGGTCGGAAAGTGGCCGTCGGCCTGCCGCTGCCGGTAGATCCCCACCAGGCTGGGTCAGCCTGCCACGGTCACTGCCACGTCCCCGGGGAGAGGACAGGTACAGGTGCAGAGGCAGGGGGCCAGGTGGCAGGGCCGGGCGGCGGGGCCGGGGGCTGGTTGTCCAGGGAGCTGCCTCCCCGGGAAGTCCTCTGCGCCTGAGTGTGGGTGTCAGAAAGCCACCTGCAGAGGAACGAGCTTCCTCCCGTCCTCCAGTTGGAGCCCTTTCAAGTGAGCTTCCCTGGGTGGCTTCCCGGGCTCCCCCAGCAGCAACCTCTGTGCGTGGAGAGCCAGCCCACATCCGCCTTCCGCAGCGGGAGGTACGTGTGCTCGCCGTCACCTCTGCTTCTGCGGGAAGGCCAGGCAGCAGGAGTCCCAGGAGTCCTGGGAGGCTTGCCCTCCATCCAGCATCACGTGTAATGTGTCCTCCTGGCAGGAGGGACCCCCAGCTCCCCACTGACCCCTCCGACCCCCGGGAATCCACCCGGGTGCCCAGCCCGGCCCTGCCCTCTGCTGCCCCGGGTGCCCACAGAGCCTCTCTCTGGCCACCCCGGGAGATGTCTCCAGCCGCCTGCTTCCCTGCCTGCCTTTGCTTTCTCTCCCATCCTCCCCATCTTCTTCCTCCTCCTTCTCCACCTTCGGGAGGGCATGTGAGGGTAGGGACTGCAGAGCTGTCTTTAATTTGGAAACCGTGGTTTGTCTCCACCAAGAATCCCCTAATCGCGGTTTGCAGGGATGTCAGGCGAGGTTCCCCTAGTCATGCGTCAGGAATAAGACGCTGTGTCACTTACTCCATCTCACACTTGATAAACTGAGGTGCTTCAGACACAAGAGACTGGAGTCACCCCTGAGGGGCTGCGGAGGATTCAGAGGGGCAGGAGCAGGAAGCGGCCTCCTCCACGCTGCCCACACGGATCAGACGGGGTCCCTCCCAAGGGTTAGCCTCGTGGGGGACGCAGGCCCCCAGGGGAAGGGCTTCCTGCTGGTGCCACCCCCACCCAGACTCACATGCTGAAGCCCTGCCCCCAGTGGGATGCACTGGGAGGAGGTGGAGTTTGGGGGGGCAATGAGGGCTGAATGAGGTCATGGGGGTGAGGCCCTGAGCTGAGCGGTCAGTGCCCTTTTAGGAAGAGGAAGGGAGGGAGCCTCTTCCTGGGCCAGAGGAGCCCCCAGGGAGGAGGCGGCCACCTGAAGCCAGGAAGGGAGCCACGCCAGGAACGGGATCCGCTGCCACTCTATGACCTTGCTGTCGTGTCTGGCCTTGTCCCGTGGCGTGGAGGAGCTGCCTGACCAGGGCCTGAACCTGCACCCCTCGCCTTGGGAGTGCAAACTCTTTATCACTGGGCCGCCACCTTGAGCTGGGACTTTGCAGCCTCCAGGACTGCAGGGAAATGCTTCTCTGTTGTTTCGAAGGCCCCCAGTCAGTGGTATTTATTTTGCGGAAGACGAGGCCCGGAGCCCCGGAGTCTGAGCTCCTCCAGGAGGCCCCAGGTGATTCCACACGCTTCGCATGGTTGCTCAACCCATCCCCCTATCCTCACCAGCCACCGAGGTCAGGACCGCCCCTGCCCCTCCGTGTGGTCGCCCGCCTCGCCGATAAGGAGAACGCCACAGACAGGATTCTTCTGACACGCAGATTTATTGTTACAGCTCTTTAAGGAAGTGGCGAGAGGGCCCCGATGCAGGGAAAGCGGTTGCTTATATAGCCCAGAGGGGAGGTGTGTCAACCTCTGATTGGCTCATAACAGAACACTGCCATTGGCTCATAACAGAACACTGCCATTGGCTCATAACAGAACACTGCCATTGGCTCATAACAGAACACTGTTAGAATCCCTGATTAGCATATCCGTGACCTTAAGAGACACATCTTGCGCATGCGTCTTTTTAGTCTACGTATTTGCGAAGAACCAGGAAGCAGGAAACCGGCGCCATCCCGCAATGGCGGCTGCGGCTCCCGACACCTCCGAAGAGAAGGAAAGCCCCAGGCGTGAGGAGGTCGGTAGACTCGAGGGGCCACGAGCTGGTCTCTGCAGCTCTGGCCCAGCCCCGCCCCCCAGACTGTAACCCCGGGCCTCAGGGCCTCGTGGGGCCTGACACAGGAGCACTGATCAGGGAGGACGCTCTCAGGCTTCCCTCGGGCAGCGGCCACCTCGCCCCTTTGAGGGCAAGTCGGGGAGCAGGGAATGTGTCTGCAGACCTGCTGGTCTCGGTACAGGGGTGAAAGGTGGGCCTCCCTCTGAGTCATTCTTTCCCCTCTGTGCCCCTTCCTGGCCTTTGTCCCCTCACCCCCAGGCCAGGGCTGGACCAGGGTGAAACTGCGACCCAACAGGGACCCGTGCTCACAGCCCGTGGCCATCCCAAAGGCCCTCGCGGAGGGTGGAGGGCAGGTCCCACCCTCCCTGCCCGTGTCCTAGGACGGTGATGCTTCAGTGGGGACCGCAGGGGACTCCCACCTCTACTACAGGCGTGAAACCCACGGAATCTGTCCCAAGGACCAAGGGAATCTCAGTCTCTCTAATAATCTTCAAGTGAAAATCTCGAGTCCAGAAGGAGCGCAGAGTAGTTTGAGGACACCGTCTGTGCCACCCAGACTCCTGGGAGGTGTAACACGGGGCTTGCTGGACCACACAAGGCAGCAGCCCTCCTCCCGGACGAGGTGGGGCTGGAGAGGGACGGAGGAGCGTGATCCACCATCTCGGCTCTAATGGAGGAAGGTGCAGCTCCCGGGGAAAGAAGCAGCTTTTGGTATCCGTTTTCGTCTTTGCGCTTTTTTTAATATTCGACTTTTATTGTGGATTTAAAACGGTTTTTTTTTCAACCAGAACTTCAGGGTGTTCTAAATCACTGCTAGGTAAGGAAAGTTCTATTTTATCGAGCACTGAAAATGCCGTTTCAAAACCCCAGCTGGATGATAAGTTAGAGTTTGGTACGTATTTACTTTGTTAGCTTCATAAGCGGCAAAGTAATTGTGGAACAAGAGGCCAGTATCCATGATGCATCCCGTGAATGACAAGGAGCCAGGCACTTTGTCAAGCATTTCACATGCATTATCTCAGGTAAGTGAGCCTCCAGGCACCCATATGAGCTTGATACTTTGCTGTGGATTGGGATTTACAATAAGAAATACATGTTCAGTGTTGGTACCATTCCTGGCACAGAACTCCTGAAATCCTGGCAATTTCCTAAGTGGTAAGAGGAACTTGGGGCTTCCCAGGTGGTGCTAGTGGTAAAGAACCTGGCTGCCAGTGCAAGAGACATAGAACACGCGTTCCACCCCTGGGTCAGAAAGCTCCCCTGGAGGAGGAGATGGCGCCCACTCCAGCATGCTTGCCTGGAGAGTCCCATGGACAGAGGGGCCTGGCGGGCTACAGTCCATTGGGTTGCAAAGAGTCAGACACAATTTGGCAACTAAACAACAACAGATGAAGCCCCCATGAAGCCCCAAGGACAGGGTTTGGAGAGCTTCTGGGTTGGTGAGCTAGATCATCAGCGTGCATCGTGGGGGCCCCAACTCCACGGGGTGGGTCTCATCTCGTGCGTCTCTGCATTCGCTATTGACTTGTATCCTCTCATATCTGTTGTAATAAGCTGGTGGTCAACGAATTAGTGGGACCCCCAAGCAAGGGGCTGTGGGAAGCTCTGACTCACAGCCTGTCAGCCGGAGGCTCTGCCAGCTCCATGCTAGGAGCGCACCGGTGACAAATCCCACATGGTCTCCGCCCTCCCGGGGAGGAATAAGCAAGGAAGCTGACAGCTGTGGTTCCAGGCAGATGCTGCTGAGGATAAGGGCCCAAGGCCGCAGGAGGGGTGCCTGGGGTGGGGACTGATGGGAGGGGCCTCACGGGGCTCCTTGGGAAGGGGAGGGGGGTGATGAGCAAGCCTTTCTCCTGAAGGAGAGGGAAGAGGGGCTGAGGGCTGAGATGGGAGTCGGGGGAGAGGAGGATCAGAGGGTAGGGGCTGGGCGTGCGAGCCTGCGTGGAGGGTGGAGGGAGGGGCCCCATGAGCCTCCCTTGGGTGCCCCCGTGGAGGGTAAAAGGAGAGGGCACCATGAGCCTCCCTTGGATGCCTGCGTGGAGGGTGGAGGGAGGGGCCCCATGAGCCTCCCTTGGGTGCCCCCGTGGAGGGTAAAAGGAGAGGGCACCATGAGCCTCCCTTGGATGCCTGCGTGGAGGGTGGAGGGAGGGGCCCCATGAGCCTCCCTTGGGTGCCCCCGTGGAGGGTAAAAGGAGAGGGCACCATGAGCCTCCCTTGGATGCCTGCGTGGAGGGTGGAGAGAGGGGGCCCCGTGAGCCTCCCTTGGGTGCCCACATGGAGAGTGGAGGGAGGGGGCCCCATGAGCCTCCCTTGGGTGCCCCTGTGGGGGGTGATGGGAGGGGGCACTGTGATGGACCAATGGGTCACAAGTTCCCACACTTGGCTGTGGATGGGTACCCCTCGGGAAATATAAAACTGATGCCTGGGTCCCCCAGCCTCAGGCCAGGAATTCTGATTTCATCAGTCTGAGGTGCAGCCTGGAACTTTTAAAAAGCATCTCAGGGGTTTCTAAGAGACACTAGAATTTGAGACCCTGTGAACTAGAAGGTTCCGGATATGGTCCAGTGGCGAGCTGGCGGCGTGGCTGCGAGGTGGGGAGCTGTGGACTGACCCGTGAGCGGCGCCATAGAGGCAGAAGCGGCGGCCTCGCAGGAGCCCCGGTTGCTTGCAGCAGAGAGCGGGAGGACTGAAAGGTCACCGGGGGAGCCACAGGCAGGCCCTGGGGAGGCGTGCGTGCTGGGCTGGTGCTTAAAGCTGCAGGAACAGCAGCAACCACACAGGAGAGGGCGTGGAGAGGGGCGGAGAAAGGCGCAGCTTTGAATTTTTTAAATGTGTTTGGCTACACCAGGTCTCCGCTGTGGCACATGGGATCTTCACCTGTGGCACATGGGGTCTAGCTGCCTGACCAGGGGTCTGACCCTGGGCCTCCTGCCCTGGGCACGCAGAGTCTTGGCTACGGGACCACCAGGGGAGTCCCCAGGCTCGATTCTAACGAGGAGGAATGGAAAGAAGCTAGACCACAGCGCGTGAGGTCTGGGCCCTGGGCCAGCCGCTCCCCCCGGTTCAAGGCCTCCTGGCTGACAGCCTTGGCGCCCTGCTCTCCAGGGCACCGAGAGACGGCGGGGGCACCGGGCTCACTCTCGACTCTCGCGGCAATGTTGGTGTGAGTTTTCTGTTGCTGTGTAAATATTTACTACCACCTGGCAACTTCAGACAACACACACTGACCGTCTCTGCCTCCGGGTATGTGGAGGGACTCACACAGCGGCGGCCAGGGTGACAGCTGAGGCGGGGTCCGTCCAGGTGGCCACGTGCGTCAGCAGAACCCGGCTCCTCTCTTGCGCATCTCAGGCAGCTTGCTCCCGGAGGCGGGTAAAAGCGCAGAAAGGCGGGCCTCCCTTTCATGCACACTTTCCTCTCCCTGTGTGTCCTCCGTGACCTCTGCCCCATCTCTCTGAGCCCAGGACAGCTCTCTGGGCATTTCTAGGTGTTCTGGTGGGAGGAGAGGTCTCTGCGGCTTTTGAGTCTCTCACCTCCGACCCAGCTTTCCAAAGGTTCACCTGTTAGCCCGGGCCCACCCAGGGCGATCGCCCTTCTGATTAATTTGCAGTCAGTTGATGGCAGGCTTCATTTCATCTGCAAAATCTCATCCATTTGCCATCTCACGCCTTCCCCTCTGTGGCTGGCATTCACAGGCGCTGCCCCCACACCAGGGGATGGGGTTACATGGGGGCAACGCGCCAGGGATGGGAGAAGTGAAGTGTTAGTTCCTTGGTCATGTCCGACTCTTCGAGACCTCACGGACTGAAGACTGCCAGGCTCCACTGTCCACAGAATTCTCCAGGCAAGAGCACTGGAGTGGGTGGCCATTTGCTTCTCCAGGGGAATCTTGCCGACCCGGGGATGAAACCTGAGTCTCCTGTGTGTCTCCTTCATTGGCAGGCAGATCCTTTACCAGGGCGCCACCAGGGAAGCCCCCGTGTTTCTTTAAAAGCAATTTCCCACAAGCGTTTACTGAGGAAACCAAGATTCTCCTAAGTGCCTTGGCATAAACCTTCACGAATACAGGGGTCCCGTGGGATCAAAGAAAGTTGAGTTCAAGTTTTGGTTTGTTAGTAGTATCATAAGGCCAGCTGCCGGGGCAGGCAATGGCACCCCACTGCAGTACTCCTGCCTGGAAAATCCCATGGACAGAGGAGCCTGGTGGGCTGCAGTCCATGGGATTGTGAAGAGTTGGACACGACTGAGCAACTTCACTTTCACTTTTCACTTTCATGCATTGGAGAAGGAAATGGCAACCCACTCCAGTGTTCTTGCCTGGAGAATCCCAGGGATGGGGGAGCCTGGTGGGCTGCTGTCTATGGGGTCGCACAGAGTTAGACACGACTGAAGCGACTTAGCAGCAGCAGCAAGACCAGCTGCTATGAAGGGTAGGGAGGCGTCTCCACCAGGCTGCCCAGACTCATGCAATGACCGCCACGGCTGGGCATGCGGAGATTCCTGACAGTTTCCTAGCAGCTCCCGGAGGGGAAGACTGGGGAGCCAGGAAGGGGGTGAGCTGGGCTTGGGTGGAAATTGGGAGTCAGGGACTGTGGGGGAGAGGAAGAGAGGCAATCCGTGTCGGGAGCTGCGGGGGCTGAGCCTGGGGCTTGGGCCGAGGACGGTGCTGCCCGGGGCCACGGGTTCCACGGAGGGACTTAAAACGTGTTGATCTCCATGTCTCTGTGGCTTTGGGTTTAACCTCGGTGGTTGGCTTGCATCGTGTGCAGTGGCCGGTCAGAACCCCTGAGCTGGCGCCCGGGGTGGAGCTGGACATGTGAGAGGTGGTCCCAGCCTGGGGCGTCCAGCTCTGGAAGGGTCGGCGGGCCTTTGCGTGCAGAGCAGAGGCTGCAGAAAGAGCTGCATTGTTGCCAGTGTCTCTGCGGGTGACTGGGCGTGCTGGGAGCGGGAGGCCAGGTTCAGGGGAGGTGAGGGACCCTTCGGGGGAAACTGGGAGAGGCTGGGGGGCAGGCTCCGGCTGACTGTGCCTGACGGCTGAGAAGGTCTTCACCCAGGAGGCACCCCTGTGCTCTCTCCAGGGCAGCGGGAGCCCCCTTGGCCTCTGCAGTGACTCCCAGGCCCCATGTGCCTCACGTGTCTGCGGGATTGAACTGCCTGACTCCTGATGAGGAGTGGCCTCCATGCATCCCTGCCAGTCCACCCAGGGTCCTCTCTCCTGCCCCAGCAGCTGCCCTGGGATGTCGGTGGGATTCAATGGAACCAGTTCCCACTGCGGGCATCACGCTCCGGCCACCGCCTGGAAGGGAGCCTGGCTTTCTGTCTTTTCCCTTTTTCGTCGCAGGGAGGATCGAGCCAGGGGTGGGGAGACTCCCCAGAGTCACGGGGGCCTGTCCTGGCAAACCTCCGGGAGGTGACTTTGCTCCTAACATCCTGCGCTTCTCAGCTTGACAACGAGGAGACTCAGGACGTTCTCACAACGTTCTCACGTTGGTGGAGGGCAGTGGAGCTCAACCGGGGGCAGTTCACCCCTGGGGGGCATTTCTGATCCTCAGTACCAGGAAGGGGCCTGGAGGCGGGTGGGGTGCCCATCCATCCGTCCAGGGAGAGAGGCCAGGGCAGCACACGGGCCCAGAGTGATTCTGCCCCAAAGGCCAGCAGTGCCAAGGCTGAGAAACCCTTGCAGAGACAGAGCCTGGCCACTCTTCCCAGGGAGCCGGGGCTCTGAGGCTATCACACAGAACCCACAGTGTGTCTGGGAGCCGTCTGCCTGAGCTCTATTTAGGGAAAGGACCATGACCTACTTTCCGGCACTTCCCCTAAAGCAAGAGCAGTCAAAAATTTCAAATAGCCGCAACGTGTGAGAAAGGCAACAGCAAATGCCCACGTCTACTGGGTGGGGGTTAAGAGACTCATTTTCGTAATGAAAAAACACTTGGGGCAAAGGACAGTTCCGGGGGAGAAGCGCCTCGCCGAGTATGTCCCTGAGAAAGAGTGCTGACCGGCCCAAGGAACAGACGCTGCCCACCCTCCCCACGCCCGCCTCACCTGCGCCAGCAAGGCTTTCAGCCCGAGGAGGAGCATTGTCAGGATGGAGACCCGGAGACAGCCTCCCTTTGGGTGATTTATGCTGAATTAGTTCTGTAGACCCTTTGGGTACCAATTCCGACAGGCTGTCTTCATTACAGAAGGTGCCTCCGGGACCAGCCATGAGGGAGTGTGTCTTAAGTTACCAGATCATAAATTTAATGTTGGAAACCATCTTCCCTTCCTGCATCAGGAACCTTTAACAAATAGCGTTTAGTGTTTTCAAAACTGCCCACACTTTGTTTAATATGGTATCTGGGGTTTAAAGAACCCCGAGGTCAGAGGAATGGTTTTATGAGCCCTGAAACTGTCGGCAAAATTGCGTGTGGTTCACTTACCAGAGGAGGGAATCCACCGATTTTATCACCTTCCCAAAGCAGTCTCTATTCCAGACACGGAGCTTCCCTGGTGGCTCCAACGGTAAGGAATCTGCCTGCAGTGCAGGAGACATGAGCTTGACCCCTGGGTCAAGAAGATCCCCTGGAGAAGGGAATGCACACACAGTATCCTTGCCTGGAGGATCCCATGGACAGAAGAGCCTGGCGGGGCCACAGTCCTTGGGGTCACAAAGAGCTGGACATCACTGAGCACTGAACACTTGCATTTTTCATAATTCAGTGGAATTATTCCATTGCAACACCAGCCAGAAAACCACGGTATCTCAAAGACCCAGGCGACTACGGGTCGGGCAGCCTCCTGAGGGGCGTGATGGGCCCCAGAGGGAAGCCTCGGTCTTTCTGACCACCCCTCCCCGGACGGGAGCTCAGCCCACACCGGCTGGGGTTGCAGACCCAGGGTCCTAAAGCCACGTGTCCCAGCCCCTCGTCTGGTCTCTGTCCCTGTACCCAGCTGCTCTCCCCTCCTGCCTGGGAGCCAGGGACAAAAATAATTACCTGTTCTGTCTGCAGGTCAATACCAGAGGGGCTGTATGTGAGAAAGTACAGTTTAGCCTTCTCAATGATAAAGGTAACACACACTCATTGTAACCAAGTTGGAAACGACACAGACGTTGAAAGTCTGTAGGAAAATCTCTTCTAATTCCAAGACCCAGATAGCCCCTGTTAAATCGTGCTTGTATTTCACGCATTCTTGTCTTCTTTTTCTGGGCATGTCTTCCAGCGTCTGGACCATGATCTCTATTTAACTGTACGCTTTGATTTTTCATGTAACACAACACGGCATTTCCTCTGTTACTACAAATTATGCTCGCATATCCTTTCAATAGCTGAACTAAACTGAAGATGACCAAATAATAATAATACAGAGAAGCTAGTATTTGCCTCATTCCACTGTTCCAAGCAATGTATATACATTTTTAAATGTCATTTCAACAACAGCCCAATGAGGTAGAAATTATCCTTGTCATGTAAATTGGTAAGAAATTGAGGCTCAGAGTTTTAGCAGTTTGTCTAAAGTGGCACAATTGTTAAACAGACAAAGGAGTTTATAGACAAGTCTGTTTGCCTCTGCTTTCCATGCGTCTGACTACAGCCCAATTTCTCTGATCTTGAACGTGGTTTGCTTCCGGAATTTTGGGGGGCTCTGGCTGTACACAGGCTTTTCTCTAGTTCCAGTGATTGGGGCTCCTCTTCGCTGAGGTAGGAGGGCTTCTCGTGTGTTGGCGTCTCTTTTTGCAAAGCACAGGCTCTCGAGCACAGGCTCAGTAGTTGTGGCACATGGGCTTAGCTTAGCTGCCGGCCAGCATATGGGATCTTAGTCCCCAGACCAGGGATCAAACCCATGTCCCCCGCATTGGCAAGCAGATTCTTCACCCTGGACCACCAGAGATGTCCCCTAAATTTTTCACCGATGTAGATTCTGCAATGTACATCTTTGGACAGAACATATTTTCCCCTGGATAAATTCACAAAACTGAAATTGCTAGAACTAAGATTTGAATACTAAAAAAAAAAAAATTGTTATCTTATTGCCAGTTTGCTTCCTGAAAAGCCTGTGTCCTCTTGTATCCCCTCCGGCGCTGTCCTTGTCCTCCACACAGCCGGAACAGGCGGACTCTCAGACATCCCGGCTATTCACGGCAGCTTCAGACGGGTCGCTTTTGCTTTGTATTTGCATCTGCTTAATTATTAGGAAGGTCACACATTTTTTTACACGTTTTAAGCTATTTATATTTTCTGCTAATAATCTGAACCCATTTATCCAACAAGGTCTTAGCATTAGATCAAAGGGGGCTTCACTGGTAGCTCAGATAGAAAAGAATCCTCCTGCTAACACAGCAGACCCAGGTTCAATCCCTAGGTTGAGAAGGTCCCCTGGAGAAGATCATGGGTAATTAACATCTTTGTAGGTCAAAAAATTGTTGACTATCACCTCAACCGAGTATTTTTAAAAGGCATTAAGAATATTAATATTTAGATGTGTTGGCTTTAATTATGTGTATGCTTTCCTATAGATGTTTTGGTTTCCAAAATGAGTACCTAAATAATAATCTGGAAAGAATCTGAGTAATAACAAAGATGGCATGCTAGTTATTCCCATGGTCTCAATTTTTTTTTAAAATTTCACGATTTCACACTTTTGTCTTTCCTGCCATTGCTACTTTGCCCCACCTGCTCAGGTTTGAGTCCAGAAAGATGTATCTTTAGGAAGCAGATCAAGACTTGGCATCCACTTTGGGGGCAGAATAGAAAATGCCATGGAAAGAATTACAGATTCCAGTTAAACAAGTAAAAATAACACATCTTCATTTTGGCTGATGCCTTCTTAGAGTAAAACAATTAAAACCATCGCCTGAAAGCATGGGGGCCTGGCGTTTACTGCAGCCCTGGAGAGGCTCTTTAAGAAAGGCTGGCCACGAAGGCCTCCTCGAAGGGACACACCTGGTGTGCTCGACGACCCGGAACGGGCTGCACCTATTTTTAGCCAGAATGAAGATAAAGCCAGACCATCTGGCCTGGCAAGGATCTGACGTCTTCTCTCTCCTGTAGGTAGACAGGAGCCACTGAACGTGGACTCAGACACACATTTTAAACATCTGAAAGGGAACGAGAACCTACAGTGATGAGCTCAAGTCGCTTGCCAGAAGCGAGCTCGCGGTCGCAGGAACAGCCGTGGGCAGTTCAGAGACTGGTGGTGTGGCTCTGCTGGTTAACAGCTGGTGCCCGCAGCCCTGCGCGCAGTTCCGGGGGGAGGGTGGGGTCGTGCCCCTCTGCTTCCTCGAGCCTCCAGTTCCAATTCACACCGACTCCCCTTTGGCCTTCAGCACTTTCTCACGTCAGGAACCGATTATCTTCCATGAAGGTGGGAAGCAAATCTCGGCTCCTGTCGGCTCCAGGCCTTTGATCCACCCAGTGGGTCCTGCCTCCTTCCTCTAGTCTCAGCGGGAGAATTTGATGTTCACGGCGAGGCCTCAGGAGGGGAGGCTGAAGACGTGAGGGAGGAGGCGGATGCAGATACGATGAAGCAGACTCAGCCGCCGAGAGGCTGAGCCCCGGCTCCTGCCAGGCGGCTCCACTTGTCCGCCGCTGGCCAGGCTGCTGGACGGAGCCAGTCTCCTTGGGGTCGAGCTAGCCGACCTCTCAGGGATCCCAGGAATCACACCTGCAGGCCCGGCTCAGGCGAGTGGGGCGGAGCTCAGCGGCCACCAGCGCCGCCGGCCCTGCCCTAACAGACCGGGTTTTGTGCGGACGCCTTAGGTGCACACACGTCCCGGGCGTTCTCCGGGAGCAGCTACCAAGCGCCCGCGGTGCAGGGGCCGGACTGAGATGTGACCCACCGTCTGGGTTGCTGTTGTCCGCTGCTGGGCAGTGAAAGCCCCCACCTCCTGCCCCATTTCTGCACTTCCTCTCTGCCCCGTTGGGGTGAGATCCTCCTGGGGTGAGATCCTTAGAGCCGTGGGTTTTGGGCTCCTTGCAAACACTCTGACTATAATAACAACAAGAACATTAATAAATGTTAAAACAAGGACAGAAAGAGAAAGAAGCTGGAAATAGTTTGAAATGCGTATGAGAAAACGTAATGAAGCTTTCAAAAGGAGAGCGCTGTTTCCTGCTTGTTTTCTATCGAGATTTATATACACCACGCGCTCCCCCCGGGCCCCCGGGTCTCAAGTCCTCCCTTGGAAGCATGTCCGTGGTGGCCAGAGGCTGTCTACGGAGTGTGGTGTCAAACTTTTCGTAAATCGAGGGTGTAGTGCCTCCGCCCTCCCTGCGGTCTCGGAACCTGAAGACACAGGATGAGCGCTGTCCCCTGAGTTCTCCCGGCCTCTCCCTCACTGGCTCGCCGGTGGACGCTGCCTCTCTGTCCAAACCCATCCTGCAGGCTGGCCTACCTGTCCCTGGAGAGCACGCGGGGCCTCTGCAGCCCCAGAGCGCTGGGGACGGGGAGCAGTGGCCTCTCCTGCACTCTGGAGGCGCCCCCCCCCCACCGTCTGACTCACGCATTTTCCAGCCTCCCACTTGCCTCCCAGTCCGCCCTGATGCTCGTGACTCTCACACGCCCCAGCCCAGGTCAGGAGCCCCTCCTAAGCATCTTATCGACTTCCCAGCCTTGCTCACCATCCCAGTTCTGGCTCAGTGTCTGTGAGGGTCAGGCTGAGCTGCCTGCCAGTGCCTCCTGAAGAGGAGCTCGGTGAACGTCCGCCGGCTGAAGGAATGGTGCCTTACAGCCAGGCCGGCCCTGCACTTAACACCCCGCGGCCATCCTTCCTGTTCAGCCCGCTTGGGTCAGCTCTGTCCACTCCCGGGCACTGGGCACCCCGCCTGGGAAGCCCCGTCCCCTTCCGGCACCCTCGTCACCTCCCCCAGCCCCACCCAGCTCCTTACACATCTGATCCCCTGTGAGTTCTCCCAGCTCCGAGTTCCTGGGGGGCTCCCTGCACCACTGACAAGGCCTTCGTCACACACCACCTCTTCCGGGACCTGAACGTCCCCATGTTTGTATCTGGGAAGAGAAATTGTTTGCTTCTCAGTCATGTCTGACTCTCTGCGACCCCATAGACTGTAGCTGCCAGGCTCCTCTGTCTGAAGGATTCTCCAGGCAAGAATACTGGAGGGGGTTGCCATTCCCTCTCCAGGGGCTCCTCCTGACCCAGGGATTGAACCCACATCTCCCTCACTGGCAGGCAGGTTCTTTACCACTGAGCCACCTGGGAAATCCTAACAGGATATAGGAAGTGTTAAATATTTTATAAGATGAAACAAGTTCAGGATTGACTGTCCTTTGAATAAATATTTTGTATTATTGGATGAAACAAATTTTCATTATTCAGTTGAACAAAGAGTGCCCTATCTGAAAGATATCAGGTGGAATATTTGTTTGTGTGTATGATTTATTGTCTTTTGGAAAATCCGATAGTTCTGCAAAAATTACGTTTTAATGGATCAACATCGCAGCCTGCGCTGCTCTGCAGCTTCTGAGTTATGAGCCCCGGTGGACTAGCTTGCCCTTCTTGCAGAAATAAGCGCCAGACAGGGAAGGACAGAAAGCCTTGTGAGCTTGGGGGCCTTGGTTTATCATTAACTTGAATTTATCTTGTTTTTCACACATCCTCCTGCAGCAAAGATCCCAGCCAAGACTTGGGGTGGGTGAGGGATACAGCTGTCTTCTGTAAGATGAGAAAATCTCCAGTACTTTGGCCGTCTGATGGGAAGAGTCAACTAATTGGAAAAGAACCTGATGCTGGGAAAGACTGAAGGCAGGAGGAGAAGGCGGCAGCAGAGGATGAGATGGTTGGATGGCTTCACTTACTCAATGGACAGAGTTTGCGCAAGCTCCGGGAGACGGCGAGGGACAGTGAGCGAGCCCGGCTGCTGTGGCCCATGGAGCTGCAGAGTCGGCCGTGGCTGAGCCTGCGCGGCACAATGAAGTTCTGCAGAGAGTCCGGCCTCATCCTCTGCAGCCCTCCTGGTCACACTGAGAGGCATTTGTGCACCTGTTTGTCCCGCTAGTATCGGAATTCTCCCGAAGAGAAGTGCTTTCATCTCTTCAGACTCCACACCATGCACAGTGCCCGCCACACCGTGGTCCTTAACTGCTGCTTGTTCTGTGTCAGCGAGTGCTGCTGAAGGGCACAGCAGAGAGAGGGGAGCGTTCTCAGAGATCCCCCGCAGGGGGTCAGTGAGCAGAACCCTCTGGAGTTCCAAGAGAACCACCTGCTGGGGTCTGGGATAAAGCTGAGCAGCTGGTTTGCAAGATGCAACAGGCAGACCTGGGCAGCACTTAGTGGTGAAGCTTCTTGATGTGGGGAGCCCACCCCCGTGTCCAGAATCCTCGGCCAACTGGGCAAGGCAGCGTGATGTCTGCCCTGGGGGAGACGTGTGGTGAGGCTGAGACCTGGCCCGCCCCCTGGACTGCAAATGTCACAGTGAAGCGAGCATCCGCTCAGGCTGCCTGAGTCTCCAGGAGCCGCCTGGGAGTGCGCGCGGTTTGCTGGCGTCCTTGAGGGCTGGGGCCATGAAGCACCACCTCACTCCCGTCTGCCCCTCATTCCTCAGGGTTGGAATTTGGAGCAGGCAGCAGGCAGCCAGCTGAAGGGCTGAGTCTCCTGTCTCCCGTGGATGGTGCAGTCCGTAAGATCTCAGCAGGAGTTGAGGGCCCACCTCCTCCGTCCCCCTGGGCCTGGCCGTCTCTGCAGCAGCAGCAGCCGTTCTCCCCCGAAGACGGATGCCTTGCGCAGGCACAGAAGACGCGAGGTCGGCAGGGTCGCTGGTGGCACCATGGGACCGCCTTGCGGCCCCGGATGCTGACCTTCAGCCTGCGTCTATGTGGGAGACCAAGCAGACAAACGCGCGGAGGCTGAGTGTTAAACCGCTGGTGTTCACAGCTTCTCTAAAACCCTAACATTCCTGTGCCGGGACCACTTGCCTTGTGAGCTGGTGGCCCATCGTGTGTTTCTGACGTGCTGTTCACACGGCCCCTGAGACACGCAGGACTCAGCCTGCCTCCACCTCCAGCTGTGGCCACGTCCGTCGGGTCCCAGGCTCTCTGCCTGGACTGTCCATCATTTAAGTGCCCAGAAAAGCAAGCCTCCGGGCTCGCCAGATGTGACATCAGCCAGATGGGTCTTCAGGTCTTCCCTGAACCCACTGGGCCCGGGGGTGGGACTCTGGGGGATGGTTTCATGGACCTTTTAATTTGGACTCAGAGGAACCACACAGCTGGGAGTCTATGTCTCCTTGTTACTCATATTACTTTCCTTCCTCAAAGATAGTCACCTTTGACTTTGAGTTTTAATTGCTCATGTTTAAATCTTCCAATTTGCAGTCGACACAAAGATTTCCTGGGGAGTGAATGCCAAACTCAGAGAGAAAAGTAGGGAAGCTTCGTGACGGCCTCGGAGGAAGAAGAAGGACGTTCACAATGAGATACACCTCGGGGGTGGGGGGCTTCACGGTACCAGGATTTCAGCTTTCCAACATGAAGCAGCTTCTGCAGTAGAGCCCAGAGAGTGGGGCCTTCTAAGCAGATCTGGATGAAGCTGTGAGCATCCTTCTGGCCGCAGGGCAACAAGGTCTGTCTGCAGGTCTGGTCCAGGATATCGTGTGTGAGCGTGAGCTAGCTGACGGAAGTGTGAAGCACCCACACACTTCGATCAGCAGTAGAGAGAGGTCTGACAGGTGTGCTCACCTGGAATTTGGAAGCCAGTGAGAACCGGCTTCAAATCCCTCTCTGGCCACATGCACACCGTCCAGCCAGCAGGCTTGTGCTGAGGATGAAGTGAAGGTGCAGTCCGTAAGATCTCAGCAGGAGTTGAGGGCCCACCTCCTCCGTCCCCCTGGGCCTGGCCGTCTCTGCAGCAGCAGCAGCCGTTCTCCCCCGAAGACGGATGCCTTGCGCAGGCACAGAAGACGCGAGGTCGGCAGGGTCGCTGGTGGCACCATGGGACCGCCTTGCGGCCCCGGATGCTGACCTTCAGCCTGCGTCTATGTGGGAGACCAAGCAGACAAACGCGCGGAGGCTGAGTGTTAAACCGCTGGTGTTCACAGCTTCTCTAAAACCCTAACATTCCTGTGCCGGGACCACTTGCCTTGTGAGCTGGTGGCCCATCGTGTGTTTCTGACGTGCTGTTCACACGGCCCCTGAGACACGCAGGACTCAGCCTGCCTCCACCTCCAGCTGTGGCCACGTCCGTCGGGTCCCAGGCTCTCTGCCTGGACTGTCCATCATTTAAGTGCCCAGAAAAGCAAGCCTCCGGGCTCGCCAGATGTGACATCAGCCAGATGGGTCTTCAGGTCTTCCCTGAACCCACTGGGCCCGGGGGTGGGACTCTGGGGGATGGTTTCATGGACCTTTTAATTTGGACTCAGAGGAACCACACAGCTGGGAGTCTATGTCTCCTTGTTACTCATATTACTTTCCTTCCTCAAAGATAGTCACCTTTGACTTTGAGTTTTAATTGCTCATGTTTAAATCTTCCAATTTGCAGTCGACACAAAGATTTCCTGGGGAGTGAATGCCAAACTCAGAGAGAAAAGTAGGGAAGCTTCGTGACGGCCTCGGAGGAAGAAGAAGGACGTTCACAATGAGATACACCTCGGGGGTGGGGGGCTTCACGGTACCAGGATTTCAGCTTTCCAACATGAAGCAGCTTCTGCAGTAGAGCCCAGAGAGTGGGGCCTTCTAAGCAGATCTGGATGAAGCTGTGAGCATCCTTCTGGCCGCAGGGCAACAAGGTCTGTCTGCAGTCTGGTCCAGGATATCGTGTGTGAGCGTGAGCTAGCTGACGGAAGTGTGAAGCACCCACACACTTCGATCAGCAGTAGAGAGAGGTCTGACAGGTGTGCTCACCTGGAATTTGGAAGCCAGTGAGAACCGGCTTCAAATCCCTCTCTGGCCACATGCACACCGTCCAGCCAGCAGGCTTGTGCTGAGGATGAAGTGAGGAGCTGAGTGTAGAGTTCTGGCCGTCCAGAGCTCAGGGTCGTGGTGTGGGGCTGCTGAGCACGGCCGTGGAGGGTGAGGGCTTTGCCATCCAGGGGGTGGTGGTCTGACTTGAGCTCCTGTGCTGTGACCTCGGACAGATCATCTGGCCTTTCTAAGCTTCAGTGATTGGAGTCACAAAATGGGGGTAATAATGTGTCTTACTGACGGCTCTTGGGGGAGTGTATGACATGGTGCCTGTCCTGCAAGCGCTTAGCGGACGCCTGAGACAGGGCCAGACCTCGGTGAGCCATTCTGCCCGGCAGCCTCCCTCCTCCCTCCTCCCCTCCTCTATCTCTTCCCTGCCCCCTCTCTCCTCCCCCTCCTCTCCTCTCCCCTCCTCCCCTCCCCCTCCCCTTCCTTCTCTTTCTTCTCCACCTCAATGACAAGAAAGAGCAGAGCCTTTCTTCTTTATACCTAAGAATACTCTCTTCACACCCTCCTTGAACTGGAAAGACTTGTGTGTCCTGTGATGTCACAGGTTCTTCAAATTGTGTCCAGGGAACACTGGTTGTCCTCACGCGGCTGGGTGGGGCCGTGTGACTAGTTCTGGCCGGTGAGCTGCTGGCAGCAGTGCTGCGCATCATCCAGGTCAGGGAGAGCCCTGATTCTCCAGGTGCTTGCTGCCCTGCCCTGGAGCCACACGCTGAGAGGGTCACAGGGCTCTGGGACCTACATCGCCTCCATCAGCTCGGGTTCCTGCGTGGCTGTTTGGACCCACGTTGGCTCAGCTGCTGGATTCTGAGGTTGACCTGTTACAGCAGAGACATGACTTTGCCAACAAAGGTCTGTCTAGTCAAAGCTGTGATTTTTCCCGTGGTCATGTATGGATGTGAGAGTTGGACTATAAAGAAAGCTGAGCACCAAAAAATTGATGCTTTTTCTTTTTTGCTAAAAAAATAATTTATTTATTTTAATTGGAGGCTAATTACAATATTGTAGTGGTTTTTTTTTGCCATACGTTGACATGGATCAGCCATTGGTGTACATGTGTTCCCTATCCTGAATCCCCCTCCCACCTCCCTCCTCATCCCATCCCACAGGGTCAGCCCAGTGCACCAGCCCTGAGTACCCTGTCTCATGCATTGAACCTGGACTGGTGATTTATTTCACATATGACAATATACATGTTTCATGCTTTTAAAGCCTGAAGAGGAGACTCTTGAGAGTCCCTTGGACTGTAAGGAGATCCAGTCAGTCCATCCTAAAGGAGATCAGTCCTGAGTGTTCATTGGAAGGACTGATGTTGAAGCTGAAACTCCAATACTTTGGCCACCTGATGCGAAGAGCTGACTCATTGGAAAAGACCATGATGCTGGGAGGGACTGAGGGCAGGAGGAGAAGGGGACGCCAGAGGATGAGGTGGTTGGATGGCATCACTGACTCAGCAGTCATGAGTTTGGGTGGACTCTGGGAGATAGTGGAGGACAGGTGAGCCTGGCGTGCTGCAGTCCATGGGGTTGCAAAGAGCCGGACACGACTGAGCGGATGGACTGAGCGGCTGAACTGTACTGGCTCAGCGGCTGGATCCTGAGGCTGATCCGTGGCACCAGCACAGCCTGCCTTACCAGTAGAAGTAATTGCCCCAGCTGCTGGTATGAGTTATGTGAGAAAGTATCTCCAAAGCATCTCTAGGTCAAATAAGCTTTCTAAGTGCTAGGTTACAAAACAAGTTTATTCTGGACTTTGTAGACCAACTGCCCCGCTGCCGCCCCCGCCAGCTTTTTTTAAAGTTTAGACTTTTTGACATGGACTGCTTTTCAAGCCTTTACTGAATTTGTTACAACATTGCTTCCGTTTTATGTTTTGGTTTCTTGGCTGCAAGGCTCCCTAGCCAGGGACTAGGAATCCTAGCTCCCCAGCCAGGGGCTGAACCCACCCCCCTAGCACTGGAAGGTGAGATCTAAACCACTAGATCACAGGGAAGTCCCTGCGGACACTTTACTATATTCATATTCTTTGCGAAGCTCCAAGGTTTTCCAAAATAATTTGACGACTGTTTTTTTTTTTTTTTTTTTTTAAAGCATGTTTTAAAGGTCTCTCCTTTCCTGGTGGCTCAGAGGTTAAAGCGTCTGCCTGGAATGCGGGAGACCCAGGTTCGATCCCTGGGTCAGGAAGATCCCCTGGAGAAGGAAATGGCAACCCAGTCCAGTATTCTTGCCTGGAGAACCCCCAATGGACAGAGGAGCCTGGCGGGCTACAGTCCATGGGGTTGCAAAGAGTCGGACACGACTGAGCGACTTCACTTCGCTTTAAAGGTCCAGTGTCCTAGAAAGGGCGTTTTGGGAAAGGCTGACTGGGCCAGTGCATTTGCTTAGGTGACCGTGTCCTCCTGAGACCCCCGCCGTCCTTGTTCCACAACTGCCCGGTGAATCTGAGCAATGCTAGTACATCCCTCACCTTCCCTCCGAGGCCTCTTCCGCTGTGCTGACTCCACCTTCCTTCTCTTCTTCTGAATCCCGTGTTGCTGAGCCCACTGGAGCGAGCTGAGAGCTGGAGCCTGCTTTCATACCCAGCACTGCCGAGCAGGCCAAGAGCTTCGGCATCTGTAACCTTTCATCTCACCCCCAGTCAGTTCCCTGCAAACCTCGGGTGTTCGCGATTTCCCTCTCCTGGCACCTTCAGCTTGCCCCCAGCCCCTTCTCTCAGTAGAACCCGATCCCCACTTCACTGAAAGGACCAGGTCACCCACTGCAACCCGGCCTGTTCTCCCCTCATATTATGAGGATCGTGGCCGTTCTGTCTTATTTCTAAAAGAAAGACTTGGGCTTCCCTGGTGGCTCAGTGGTCAAGAATCCTCCTGCCGATACAGGAGACACGGGTTTGAGCCCTGATCTTAGAAGATTCCACATCCCTCGGAGCAACTAAGCCCGTGCGCCTAAAGTACTGAGCCTGTGCTCTGGAGCCCCAGGGCTGCGGCTACGAAGGCCACGAGCCCTGGAGGCCGTGCCCCGTAGCAGGAGAGGCCGCCTAGCGAAAACAGCCCTGCCGCCACAGCTGGAGAAAAGCCCGCGCGGCAGTGGAGGCCAGCGCAGAGATAAAGGCGAAAATCAAGAAACAAAACTATTTTAAAATAATAAAAGAACCCTGTCTGCTAGTGTTTTTACACCTGCTCCGTACACTTGGCTTTTGTGACAGTGTTAGGGAATCAGATGCTTCAAGAGTTTATGTCCTCTCTCAGGCTTTTTCCCTGCCTTAGGAAACACCAGAAGTTGGTGTGTGTTTTCCCATGCATGATTTTGTATCTTTATTTCATATGCATTGATTCACAAATACATTGTGTTTTGCATATTTTAAAACTTTTTTAAAAGTGACATCATACTGTGTGTATCCTTGTGCAGCTTGCTTTGTGGCTCAGTGTTCAGTTCAGTCCAGTCGCTCAATCGTGTCCAACTCTTTGCAACTCCATGAATCGCCAGGCCTCCCTGTCCAACACCAACTCCCAGAGTCCACCCGAACTCATGTCCATCAAGTCTGTGATGCCATCCAGCCATCTCATCCTCCGACGTCCCCTTCTCCTCCTGCCCCCAATCTCTCCCAGCATCAGAGTCTTTTCCAATGAGTCAACTCTTCGCATGAGGTGGTCGAAGTATTGGAGTTTCAGCTTCAGCATCAGTCCTTCCAAAGAAATCCCAGGACTTATCTCCTTTAGAGTGGACTGGTTGGATCTCCTTACAGTCCAAGGGACCCTTAAGAGTCTTCTCCAACACCACAGTTCAAAAGCATCAATTCTTCGGCGCTCAGCTTTCTTCACAGTTCAACTCTCACATCCATACATGACCATGGAACAACCATAGCCTTGACTACATGGACATTTGTTAGCAAAATAATGTCTCTGCTTTTTAATATGCTGTCTAGGCTGGTCATAACTTTCCTTCCAAGGAGTAAGCATCTTTTAATTTCACAGCTGCAGTCACCATCTGCAGTGATTTTGGAGCCCCCAAAAATAAAGTCTGACACAGTTTCCCCATCTATTTCCCATGAACTGATGGGACCAGACGCCATGATCTTCGTTTTCTGAATGTTGAACTTTAAGCCAACTTTGTCGCTCTCCTCTTTCACTTTCATCAAGAGACTGTAGTTCCTCTTCAGTTTTTGCCATAGGGGTGATGTCATCTGCGTGTCTGAGGTTGTTGATATTTCTGCTGGCAATCTTGATTCCAGCTTGTGCTTCTTCGAGCCCAGCGTTTCTCATGATGTACTCTACATATAAGTTAAATAAGCAGGGTGACAATATACAGCCTTGACGTACTCCTTTTCCTATTTGGAACCAGTCTGTTGTTCCAGGTCCAGTCCTAACTGCTGCTTCCTGATCTGCATACAGGTTTCCCAAGAGGCAGGACAGTATCAGGTCTGAGCTTTTAATTTGCTGAGATCATGGACGTGATTAATAGACATCAGCTGCTGTGTGTGCTCCATCAAATGTTGCACCCGTGGCTCCTTTATCCTCCTGTGAATGAACAGTTCACCTTTTATTCTTGTGCAGATTTCCTTGTCTTCATTTCTTCTTTGCTCACCTCACCAAACTGGCCAAAATGAAAAGTTCAGTAACACCGAGTGTGGTCAGGAAGCGGAGAACTGTGATCTCTGTGTGTGGGGTTCTGTGCGCCTGCTTGGGAGACCAGTCCAACGATGCTTGGCACTGGTGATGATCAAAGGTCCATTTTGCATTTTGTTTAGGAAACGTTCAGAAAGAACCATGTTTATTTAGCTCTACTTTATCAATTTCTGTGGCAAGTAAATAGCTTCTTACTCTAGCTGTCTCAAGCACTGAGAACCGCTCTGCCACTTTTATACTTTTCGAGCAACAGAGATTCCAAAGGGCTGGCAAACCATTTAAAGTGTTTAAATTTTTTTGAGCATGTTTATTGTAAATTCAGGTATAAATGAAAGTCTTACTAGAAAGTAAGTAACAAAACTGATCTTTCATTACCTCCTATACTAGTGATGCTCTGTGACCTTGCACAGTCATTCAAAGCACGTTTTATCAAGTAGTTCCCCAGCCTCGCCACCCTGGGGAGGCTCTAAACACCCAACCCCTCCACTCTCCCTCTTCTCTTTGTTCTGATACTGTCGCCTCTCTCCCCCTCTGTCTCTCAATGTACCCTTCGTTTTGTTACAAAAACAACAGCAACAGCAAAACACACACACACACACACACACACACACACACACACACACACACACACCAAAAACTAGTGATTCTTGGTCCTGGCTGCTGATTGAAGAACCACCTTGGGAATTTTCAAAAATACCAGTCCCTAGGATTTACCTCCAAAAATCCTGATTGCTGCTGCTGCTGCTAAGTCACTTCAGTTGTGTCCAACTCTGTGCCACCCCATAGCCGGCAGCCCACCAGGCTCCCCCATCCCTGGGATTCTCCAGGCAAGAACACTGGAGTGGGTTGCCATTTCCTTCTCCAATGCATGAAGGTGAAAAGAGAAAGTGAAGGTCCTGATCAGGTTGGATTTAAAGCCCTGGTATTGTACAACTCAACAACGGCTTCCCAGGTGGTGCTGGTGGTTAAACTTGCCTGTCAATGCAGAAGATGCAAGTTCAGTCCCTGGGTTGGGAAGATCCCCTGGAGAAGGAAATGGCGACCCACTGCAGTATTCTTGCCTGGAGAATCCCAAGGACAGAGGAGCCTGGCGGGATACAGTTCAGGGGGTTGCAAAGAGTTGCACATGACCAGAGCAGCTTAGCACACGTGGCATGTTACACAGTTCAGCTCACCAATACAGAGGTTTACACGAGGCGTTCACTTAAAGACACACCTACATACAATACCCGTTTTATCGTCTTCATCTTTTACTTCATTTTGGAATCTGTAACATGGGCAAACTGTGCACGTGAATCACTCCTGCTGACTAGTGGTGTGGATTTGGAGAAATTTCTTCATCACGGTGTCCTCTTTTCCCCCCCTCATCTGTGAAACAGAGGTAATAATCACAACATCCTTTTCAGGGCAATTGCAAGCATCAAATTAAATTATACATGCAAGTAAATGGAAAGCAATTTACAAATGTTAATTATTACGAGTCTCCCTGCTCAACATTACCATATGCTGTTTGAATTACAGCTTCTGTACATGTTGAATGGTTGTAATTTCCTGTTTATTTTTTGGATGTATCTTTATGCTTAGAGTCTAAACCTCAATTCAATTAAGACTTTTTTAAGGAAAAAAGCAAGACCTAGAATTCTTTGGAATATTTTATTCTCTCCATTTCCAGTGAGAAAGTGAGAGTCAAAAAACATTGAGTTGGATATATTAACAGAAACATAGTTTATAGTTTTAAACATGTTTTTCTGATGCAGTAAATATTAACACTGGCTAGGACATTTTGGGCACACACTCGTACATGTCCATATATACGTACACATGTATCCACATATTCGTATAGGACACACAGCAGGGGCACATCTCTGGATGTGAAGATCTCTGATCTTTCCCTCTCTGCATTTCTCTTTTTCCTTTCTGCCGCTCTCAATCAGATAATGAGACCCACTGATACTTGATTAACCGTCTGAGGGGAGGGTTGTGTCAGGATCGACAGCACAGATCATTTTAAAGCCATTTTTACTTTGGTTTCTAGAAGTCCAAGCCTAGAGCAGGTGAAGGGATTAAAGGCACAGACAAAACTGCTAGCAAGCGTGGCGAACGCAGAATTTCCCATCCCCAGTCAAGGAGAAGGTCTACCTTGGCTCAGGAGAGAAGCTGGCAGGAAAGCTTCCAGTGAGGCGGCAAGAGCCTGGAGGAGGAGGCTGGGAGGGGCATCGAGGGAGACCAGCCACTCTGGGAAGATTCCAGTGTCCCCCCCAAGACTCAAAAAGGAAGAGCGCATCTGGACCTGGGGACTGTGGACGGTCTCCATGGCAACTTGTGGGCAGATGGCAAAGGGGGGGATTTTCCTATAATTCCCCACGTCTTGCTGCTGCAGCGGGTCCGGAGATGACGCCCCACCCACTGTAGTGGAGGCAGAAGTTCATGATGGCGAGGCTAACCCGCCTCCATCGCTTATGAGTTAAATAGAAAGTAAACTGGTCAAGCAGGTAAAGAGAGTTGCATTACGGGGACATTTGGAAATGCAGGCTGTCATTCAACACTACCACTTACGTGCTATGCATGTGTGCGTAAGCTATTCACAGCTACACACACACGCAACACCATTCAGGGTGTGCTGCCGGAAATGACGTCTGCATCTTCCTTTCTTCTCTAGAGTGGAAAACGCCCAGGAATCTCCTGGGAACCCTGGTTGTAGGCCCACGACTGGGAAGACGCTTTAGCGTTACTGTGGAGTCCTGGTGCCAGGAACCACCCTGGGATGCTTCCGCGGGGTGACAGCCGTCTGGGGAAGCGAGCGTTAGCACTTCACAGAGAAATGCAGAGAAAACCACGTATACTCTTTCCAAGGAACACTATTATACTAATGTCAGTATTTTGCCGTTGCTGACGTGTTTTGCTAAGAGGGGAGTTGACATGCAGTTTTATGGTAAATTAAGAATGATGAATGGAAAATTAAGAATGATAAAATGGATGCTATCTCGTTAACAATGGCGTGACAGCCAGTGGCTTATGCTTTCAGGAGCAGGGAACGGCTGGGTTGCGTAAAATGACTTAAAATGAAGGCAGTTGAGCGTTCCTCCTGTGTACCCTGGAGCATACACCCTCAGAGACTGTTTTTCTCTTTGCCCTCCTTCCCGCCTGCGATGCAGCTGAGACATCTGTTAATAGGGACGGCTCTCTGTGATGCAGCAGCGGTTTTCAGTCTTGAAGATAAAAGCCACTTGGTGAGGAAGGCAGAGGTGGAAGACAGAAGGCACCAGGCTTCTTGATCATTCCCAGATGCGGGTGGCAGATCCCCCGACTGCCTGCCTCAAGATTCTCGCTACAAGAGGAAAACAACCCCCTTCAGTCTAAAGTCACCGCGGTTGGTTTTCTGTCTCTTGCAGCCGAATGTCTTCCTCCCTCAAAGCTACGTGCACCGACATGATGGCTAATATCCCGAGGAACAGATACTAGTAATCCTCCAGGCAGAATCAAAGTCAACACACAAAAACTAGGGGCATTTCTACACACTCCAGTGACGAACGATCTGAAGAGGAAATGAAGGAGACAATTCCGTTTACAGTAGTACGAAAAGAATAAAAAAATTTAGGAATAAGCTTCACCAAGGAGACAAAGGTTCGTACACTGAAAACTCTAAAACATTGCTGCAATAAATTAGCGAGGACATGTGTAAATGGAAAGACAACCCATGTTATCAGTTAGAAGACTCAGTATTGTTAAGATGTCCATTCTACCTAGAATGATCTGCAGATTCAGAGCAGTCTCTGTCAAAATCCCCCAAATGGTGGTGGTGTTTTTTACAGAAATAGAAAAATATTTTACAGTTCATATGAGATCCTGAGGGACATCAAATAACCAAAACAATTTTTTAAAAAGAGAATAAATATGAAGGTTTCACCCTTCTTAATTTCAAAGCTTACTACAAATCTATAGTAATCAAAACAGTATGACAGACATATAGACCAATGGAAGAGAATAGACAGCCCAGGAAGAAACCCTCAGATAGAGTCAGATGGCTCTTGACCAGGTGCCAAGACCATTCAGTAGGGGAAGAACAGACTTTTCAACAAATGATGCTGGAAAAACCGGAGAACCACAGGCCAAAGAGTGAAATCGTATCCTTATCTTACATCATATGCAAAAGTTTAACTCAAAGTGGACCAAAGAAGATGACTCTAAGAAGATAAAACTAAGAAACTCTTACAGAGGGAAACGTATAGAGAAAGTTCTATGACATTGGACTTGGCAATGTTTTCTTGGATATGGTATCAAAAGCATAAGCAGCAAAGAGAAAATAAGATAAATTGGAGTGCATCAAAATTTAAAATTTCATGCATCAGAAGAAACTATCTACAGAATGAAAAGATAACCCACAGGACGGGAAGATACAGTTACTAAACATTTGTCTGAAGAGTTATTATCCAGTATACACACAGAACCCCTACGTCCTAATGACAACGAAAATCTTATTTGAAAATGAGCCAAGAACTTGAACAGACATTTCTGTCAAGAAGATACACAGATGGCCAGGAAGCACTTGAAAGGAGGCGTGACGTCACTAATCATTAGGGGAATGCGGATCAAACCACAAGGAGACACTGCCCCACACCGTTAGGAAGCCACGACTAAAAACAGAAAAAAACAAAACAAAACTGAAAAAGCAAGAGCTGATGAGGATGCAATAAAACTGAAACATTTGTGCCCTGCTTCTGGGAATGTAAAATAGTGAGACCATTGTGGAAAACAGCCCGGAGGGTCCTCAAAAATCTAAAAGTAGGATTGCCCTATGATTCAGTAGCTCTACTTCCGGGTGTAAACCCAAAATAGTGAAGGCGGGACTCAAGCAGGTATTTGCACATCCGTGTCATTCTCAGCAGTCAACAGGTAAGGCAATTTCAGTGTCCGTTGGTAGAGGAATCAATAAACACTATCTGTATACTTACAATGGAGTTGAACTCAATCGTGAAAGAGAAGGAAGAGGAAACCTTGAGAATAGTGATATTATGCCCAGTGAAATAAGCCAGTCACCAAAGACAAACATTACATAATTTCATTTAAATGAGGTACGTAGAGTTATCAAACAGCTCGTAGACCCTGAAGATGGAACAGAGGCTTCCGGAGGCTGGGCGAGGGGCGCGTGGAGGCTAGCGTTTGAAGGGTGTGGAGCAGCTTGTGGAGATGAACGCTCCGGAGACGGATGTGGGATTGGTTACACAACACCGCAGGTTCCTAGTGTCACTTAACCGCACCCTGAAAGAGCGTCAAAGGGCAAATTTTATGTTATATACATTTCACCACAGTAAAAAGTTGAAGTCAATATAAACAGCAACTCTAACATTTTTACCCACACCTCGGTGGGCGGTTTCATGCACTGTCTGTGCTCGTGCCTCCTGCTTGCAGGGTGCTGCCCGAGAGGCCCCTCATCCTCCAGAAAGAGTTAAGGCCTCAGATGCCTCTTGCCTCGGTCGTTTGGTCGTGAGTATAGACACAGGACAGCCACAGAGGCAGACGGACGACTTTCAAGAAAGCCCACCTGGAAGATTCCGCCACTCCGCCACGCGCAGCCTCCTGCTACCTGCCCCACACACCCACTCCCATCTCCTCGCCACGCGGCCAGTGTGCCACAGCTTTGTCCTCCAGGAGCCTGACTTCGCGTCACCGTTGCCTAGACACTAAACCTCCTTGAAGAGAACAGGCCAGCGATGTGACCTAAAACGGCCACCTTTGCTTCTGGTTCCACTTGGTTCACGTCAGCACGCTTTCACTTGTTTATTGGGACCACAGTCAGGGTGCCATTTCTGTACCCGAGTGAACGGCCGTCCCTCAGCATCCTGGGGTGAGGACCTCCCATGCATGCCCCAGTTCTTCCTATTAAATGGCACAATATTTGCACCTAACCTATGCACATTCTCCTGTGTACTTTAAATCATCTCAAATTACTTCTAATACCTAATACAATGTAAATGCTGTGTAAATAGCTGTCTACAGGTAGGAAATTCAAGTTTTGTGTTTGGGAACTTTTTGGAATTTTTCAAAAACCATTTTTTGATCCATGGTTGGTCAAATCTGCGGATGCAGAAACCCCAGATGTGGAAGGTTGATTGTTCCTCGTTTTTATAAAGTGTTCTCCACCTTGAGTGAGTCCCAGGATACTGATTAGTATATTTTCAGATGAACCTGGTCTCAATGTGTAAATGACACAAGATAAGCACATTGTAATTACGTCTTGGAGAAACAAAAATATCCAATTAGGTTGGCAGAGACCCAGCCCAGGTGCCTTCTGAGTTGACCAGTGATGGTTAATGGAGCTGGTGCATCTTGGGATGCTTAATTGGCATGTGTGGAACCGCCACAGTCCCAGAGATGATTACGGGCTTTGTCTGGATGTCCTTTAATTCCACATTTGTCTTAGCTCCTTGCCAGACCCACATATTTATTTATCATTCTCTATGTCTGTTCCCAGAATATTTCTGTTTAACAGAGAAGCAGTATCAATAAACCCAACTATGTTAGTTAAGTTTATCAGACAGCAAAATTGCTGGCCATAAATTGTTGATTTTTTTTTTAGTTCTTTAAAGTATATCTTGTAAAGGACTGATTTCCAATACTAAAAAAAGGCTTTTGAATTTGAGTCAGCTATGAACTTGTGAAGTCATGTTACATAAGCTCTTTATATTTGTACCAAGCTTTGAAATTTCCTAAGTCCTCATTTAATTCAACAATAAATATTGTGTACGTGCTTAATTGCTTCAGTCATATCTGACTCTGTGAGACCACATGGACCGAAGCCCGCCAGGCTCCTCTGTCCATGGGGATTCTCCAGGCAAGAATACTGGAGGGGTTGCCATGCTCTCCTCCAGGGGATCTTCCCGACCCAGTGATTGAAGCTGTGCCTCCTAGGTGGGTTCTTTGCTACTAGTGTTGTCTGGAAATACTGTGTAGCCAACCAGTCCATTCTGAAGGAGATCAGCCCTGGGATTTCTTTGGAAGGAATGACGCTAAAGCTGAAACTCCAGTACTCTGGCCACCTCATGCGAAGAGTTGACTCTTTGGAAAAGACTCTGATGCTGGGAGGGATTGGGGGCAAGAGGAGAAGGGGACGACAGAGGATGAGATGGCTGGATGGCATCACTGACTCGATGGACTTGAATCTGAGTGAACTCCGGGAGCTGGTGATGGACAGGGAGGCCTGGTGAGCTGCGATTCATGGGGTCGCAAAGAGTCGGGCACGACTGAGCGACTGAACTGAAAGGAAAAGCAACTAATATTCAAAATTCCTGAGGAAGTTTTTCTATAGCTCTTGAAAAGGTGGTAGACTTTGTAAAATGTGGAGTTCATTGCATTAGCGTGTCTTCACTGGTGTGCCAGGCCCCTGGAGGTGTGCAGGTCTGTTCTGTGTCATTCAAGAGATCTTCACGGGAATACTTAAGTTTTGCAAGTTTTCTTCGGTGATGATGAAGTAAACACGTTTTATATTATCTGGATAAGCCCCTTTTAGTCAGACATTCACATTCTTGATCATGTTGGTGCTAAGGGATGGCTTAAAATCACAAGATTTTTCTTTTAGTGTGTGGTTTCTCAAATAAGGCCCTGGGGAGGTGCCGGTTGCCCAGCTGAGAGAACTAGAAGAAGTTACGTTAAAACTTCGTGACCACGGGCTGGCACTTTGAAGTCACTGCTTACAATTTGGAAGTATTGCTTCAGTCATATCTGACTCTGTGAGACCACATGGACCGAAGCCCGCCAGGCTCCTCTGTCCATGGGGATTCTCCAGGCAAGAATACTGGAGGGGTTGCCATGCTCTCCTCCAGGGGATCTTCCCGACCCAGTGATTGAAGCTGTGCCTCCTAGGTGGGTTCTTTGCTACTAGTGTTGTCTGGAAATACTGTGTAGCCAACCAGTCCATTCTGAAGGAGATCAGCCCTGGGATTTCTTTGGAAGGAATGACGCTAAAGCTGAAACTCCAGTACTCTGGCCACCTCATGCGAAGAGTTGACTCTTTGGAAAAGACTCTGATGCTGGGAGGGATTGGGGGCAAGAGGAGAAGGGGACGACAGAGGATGAGATGGCTGGATGGCATCACTGACTCGATGGACTTGAATCTGAGTGAACTCCAGGAGCTGGTGATGGACAGGGAGGCCTGGTGAGCTGCGATTCATGGGGTCGCAAAGAGTCGGGCACGACTGAGCGACTGAACTGAAAGGAAAAGCAACTAATATTCAAAATTCCTGAGGAAGTTTTTCTATAGCTCTTGAAAAGGTGGTAGACTTTGTAAAATGTGGAGTTCATTGCATTAGCGTGTCTTCACTGGTGTGCCAGGCCCCTGGAGGTGTGCAGGTCTGTTCTGTGTCATTCAAGAGATCTTCACGGGAATACTTAAGTTTTGCAAGTTTTCTTCGGTGATGATGAAGTAAACACGTTTTATATTATCTGGATAAGCCCCTTTTAGTCAGACATTCACATTCTTGATCATGTTGGTGCTAAGGGATGGCTTAAAATCACAAGATTTTTCTTTTAGTGTGTGGTTTCTCAAATAAGGCCCTGGGGAGGTGCCGGTTGCCCAGCTGAGAGAACTAGAAGAAGTTACGTTAAAACTTCGTGACCACGGGCTGGCACTTTGAAGTCACTGCTTACAATTTGGAAGTTTAAGATGCAAAAGCAGTGGATGTTTTCAGCTCAGAAGATCTCAGTGATGAGCTCTCAGTGAATTTAAGTTGTAAAACAGTCAGTAGAGTCCACTTTGCAAAGTTAACCTCTTCATCTCTGCCTGCAGATAAGCTCGCTCTAACCAGAGTTAATTTCTCTCTTGTAAGACCTTGTTGGAAAAAGTCATAAGTTACCAACAAGCAGTAATATTCTAAATCTGTTCTGCTGATGTGCCCCTGGACGGTGTGTGGTGTAACCCCAGGGGCAGGGCTGGGACTGGGGTGAGGAAGTGAGACATGTCCCTCAAATGCCACATGTAAAGGGCACCAGCTCCCTTTATCAAGTTATCAGCTTGATCAACTTCCTCCCCAGTTATCAAGATAATGTTTTAACCTGATATGTTTTAAAAGCACTACAAAAAACAGTCTATGATGGACACAGTATCAAAATCTGAGACAGAGGTGGGGTCACTCCCTTTTGTCTCAGGCTCCGCATGAGTTACGCAGTGTTGCCCACAGTCGGCGCTTTTGCCAACCGAAGTACCAGGAGAGGCCAATTTCCAGACCATCTCATTGAGTCTTCACCACCTCTGCCACACAACGTTCAACAAACCACCTCTTGAATCCTACTCCTGGTACTGCACTGTGTATCAGGATTAGGTCCAGCTACAAAGAACAGAAAGTTCAAAGTGGCAGGACCTTAAAACAGAAGGGAGTGCGCTCAGAGGTGAAGGCTTCCTGGCCGCTGAGGGCTCGGTCTCACTCTCTCCCGATTCTCCGTGGCCATCAACACTTGGTGTCCACCTCTCGTCTGGAAAGCTCCTCCTTCAGGGCTGTGTGGGCTCTGCTGGGTCCTCTGTCTCTCCATACCCTTTAGAATCAGTTTGCCAATATCCACAAGATAACTTGCTGAAATTTGAGATTGCATTCAATCTATAGATTACGTTGGGAAGGGCTGATGTCTTGGTAAAATTGAGTCCATCCACAAACATGGAATATCTCTCCATTTATTTACTTCTAATTTAAGATTGTTCAGAGTTTTGTTGTTTCCCTCATATAGATTTTGTTAGATTTATACCCAAGTATTTCATTTTAGGGGGTGCTAATGTAAATGGAATCAAGATTGCC